>CAJPEV010000163.1:0-176075 GCA_905338385.1 Darwinula stevensoni
TCTGGTTCAGTTTTGTTATGCACGTGCTATTTGGTTCTTTTCATTCCCCCATGTCGAAAATGGAAGTCAAATATCTCATTTTTTGCGATGTAAGAGAACCTGACCTATTTCTTACTATATAGGAATCACAGGAGTGTTTATTACCTCACCATATGTTTGTCATTGCCTCATTACAACAATCAATAAAATCGGACACTTATTAATTTATTTTCCATATATTCGAGACAGAAGCATGGAGCCCAGGCAGTAAATAAGCTCATACTCCGTATGAGAATCCCTTGCATCGCAGTGCACAAGTATCTCAGAAAGAGTTTCTATAAACTCGATCGTATATATTGGTTCTATTCTTCGCATCTGGGAGGGAGAGTTATTTTTCTACTCTCAGCGAAGGAAAGGAGGATTTCTGTACTCAACAGAGCAGAAAGGGGATAGCCGTTCCCTGTAAAGTACTAAAATTAGTACTTTTAGAATACTATTTAATCCATTGCCTTCATTATTGACCAATTATGGAATGCTACAAGGGTGGGAGTGATGGTTCAAATAAGTGACATTGCAGTGTTGGCTCAACGTTCAGCCAGTGTTGAACTTCAACGTTCATCTGAGTGTTCCAATAAGCGACATTGCAATAGTGACTTCATGTTAGCTGCAACGCCAACCAAACACTGGGAAGGTTCAAAGTTAACGTTCACACAACGCTGATTGAATGTTAGTATGTTTGCTGGGTATTGACACTCATACTGCTTTAGACTCATACTTTGCAGTACTTCACGCTAGTTGTAACCCGGTAAGACTGTACTGTCCTAGTCCTTGTAATATAAGGAATACTACGAGTAATGCGCTAATAATTAAAGTAATTAAGCTGATTGATACTGATCTAATGTGAAGTTGGAGGTAGCAATCAGAAAATTATGAATACTGTTACAAAGTAGCCATTTAACAACTAACTCACGACTTAGCCGACAGAACCTAGAGAGTATCCTCCAGCACGTCCTCACGCTACGAACGCTCGACCAAGACCAGTGCTCAGAGAAAGTAGGATGTAGGTTCTTACGTATGCGAATGAGGGAGGAGGTTCCTTCCTCCGTAATCATTACGCCATTCCCTGCGGGGCTCGAGGAGGACTCCACAATAAATATCCTAGTTCTTCCGAATCTCACCGGTACTTATCTAATTGGAGTCAGTCCGTATATAATAGCGCCGGCTTACGTACACGGAGAACACGCGATCCCATTCACCGGCCTCGCCGACACGGTAAATGAAGCCCTTGCTCCCATACTCTGTAACGGGCCATCAAAGGCTCTTTCATTTCCCCCTTCTCAATCTCGAAATAGGCTCCATTCATGAAATATCTTATGGATCAAGATTTGTATCAATGGTCAAGGGTCTACCCAAGCCAGTCCTTTATATTGTGTATCTGTACGACCAGGTTTAAGCGAGATAAATGTGCATAAAGAATCATGTATTCACGATCCATTTGTCTCGACATAAGATGTCGCTCGTTTCCTACCAACATCATTATACGGTTTGAGAGACCTGTTTTCAGACAATATGTTTTGCCCGAGGACAGCCCTAGGCAGTGCTATATAATACACAGCAACTGTATTAACATATTTATGACCTCTAGATGCCACCAGCTTGCAAGCTGGTTCCTCTAATGCAATATCCTGCATCAGCTGATGATATATCCATAGTATGACATGAATAAAGTATATTTCATTACAGTTCTTGGTACGATACTGAGTGTCCATTGCTCTGAGGTTAAATGTGGGTTTCCTATAAACTTTTATGAATAGTGTTCAGAAATATTATAGTTCCAATGAGAAGTCCACGAAAACATCGAGCTTGGCCATCCAAGAAATCCTATGCTGAGGCATGACAGACAACTTCTCTGTCATCCGGTTTTGTGAGCATGGAATTCTCCCAATATGAATCTGACACGACCATGAGACACGAGTCCCTAAAAAAGTCATCTGCCACTTCAAATATTCTCCTCGCATCATACCCCTGTGCAAGAAACAATTCACTTTAGTGACAGTAATAATAGGAATATCTCTAACGAAGTTGAAAAAGACAGAGTTTGTACAGGTAAATAAAAAATTGATGTTTTCATTATATATATTTGCTTCAGTCGAACAGAGAGACATGGAAAGCTGAAACTTGGCATGGACGTGCCTATTGAAACACCCAGTTCAGGAAAAATATCAAATTTCTGCGGCATGCCCTGGGGGCATATTTCAGGTGGGTGAAGTTTTTAATTCTCAACGAGATCTGGATGAACTCTCTGAAAGCGAAGAACATTAATATTAACCTGCATTGGCGAGTTTTGGCTAACTCAAGGCCGAGGACTAAAGATGACTAAAATATCACAAAAAAGAAACCTTGCTTGTGCCAAGAAGTGGTTAGATCAGCATTTTCACAAAAAGACTTCACAACCCAATCAATCTTCAAACGTTTGAAGAGGTTGGAAGTTGTAGCTAGAGTTCCATTAATAACTTTCTCTGCGGAACATGCATCACATTATGCCTTGAACTTTTCCCCTACTCGTTCAACAATGCATGAAGAACTTCCCATTCAATATAGAAAGCAAGGTCTCTAAGGTAGCCCTGTTTGAAGTTGCACTGAACCAATTAAAAAATCATAGAATATTTGGTCTAATGTCTTGATATTTCTCCATACATGTTTGCAGAGAACTGTATTTCAAATTAAACACAAAATAGATATTGTGATATGTGTATGTACACGTATGATACACAATACAATATACCACAAATGTATTGAAAAGCATATTTTGAAAAAAATAATTTTTAATCCTGACCACTCCTGATTAGAAGGTGCTCAATAGAAGTATTCTTCTTCAGAATGTCATTGCACTTAAACTATAAGGTATAGTAAAGTGCCATCGCATACTTTAGCCAAAGGGCACATAGGGAAGCGATTTCAGAAGTTATTAAGTCTTTGCCATCAATGTTGCAATCATTCCATGTCGTAGCTTCTCAAAAACTCTCCATTGGAGGGACCATCAAATTCTAATTCGCATTTAAGGTATGCCATTGTTGAAGGAAAAAGTATCCTTCCCCTTCTCTTCTGCAACCCTCATGAAGCATATTTGTCTGTAAATATTATCAGTAGCGTACATATATAATTTTCCCGTGTAATGTATGGGTTGTATGCAAATTACGCAAGGTGCAGTCACTGTCACAAGTGGTGAGCGCTAAAATTTACACCCATGTTATATTTTTCATGCCTGTGCTGTGACACCTACACCCTTTAGTTTTGGAATAATAGGGTTTTAAAACATGGATACTTATATTATACTCGATATTCTTATTGTGGAATTGACTGCACAGTATGAGGATCAGTGCCTGTCAAGGACACCAGCATAATACGAGGGTAAATCATTTAAAGATGGGTGTGAAAGCTTACAGAGAGAACCACATTGTGCAAGACTGGCTACTTTGTTCAACAACGCGAACATTAGGCGAGTTGAGAATCTCATTTTGACCAACGGAAGAGTTTCTTTTTACAGGGAATAATCACCATACCGTGCAGACAAGCGTTACAAGGTGGAGGAGTGACCCATTATGACATTACCAGCCAACAGGAACATCAAATCTTTTGACATTCACAGGCGAATGTCTGTACAGCATGATGATGATGACTGCTGGAAAAAGGAAACACGTCGGTCAAAATGAGATTCTCAAATCGTCTCAAATGTGTCTTCACATCCATCATTAAATGATTTGCACTCATCATATACAGATGTCCTTGACAGGCATTGATGGGCATACTGTGTAGTCAATTGTCTATAAAGTTCATGTGTATTCGCTGTTCTATCGTCTTTGCTGCATTAATTGTCGCCATCTTGAATTTCAGCACATGTATTATATCAGGAATCACGCAATTTTGGATATGGGTTAAGAACCCTCTGAAGAAAAATTCTCCAAAGAATTATGAATCTGCAAGCTCTACGCAGACTTTTATTAATAAAAGTCTGGGTCGAATTTGAACCACCTTCGCACACCACCCAGTGGTACAGGGACCAGCGGAATGCCAGATCTGTATCTATGCTAGTACTCTCTAGTTTTGCAGTTTTTTTAAAAAGATTTTTCTCTTGTTTTCATCGAGGAAAGACTGCTCCAGTGTAGAGGACACGTACGTATTTCGTAGCTTCCCTAAGGAAATCAATCAGAGAGAACAAAGAAACTCCACGCGGGAATATTGAGTCAATTCTTCATGTAACTGAGGATATAGAAAGAGGAAACTTCGAGGTTTGATTTCACCAGGTGCTCATAGAGAAGTTTTCCGCATAACAAATGTACAATTACAATTGTGGGGAAAATCAAAGTTAAAAAAGTATTCTCTTTCCCAAACGATCGATTCGGAATAAATACACACTTTCGTTACCTTTCATCTGGTGGAGGGGATTCGATGAAGCGATACATTTGATGCCCTCAAGTATTTAAGTGCGAGAAGCTCATTGATTTCTCCTCCGTGCTTAGGTTTCCACGAAGTAGTTGGAGATACTTTATCACTCTCAACATCCACTCCGGGACATCTTTACTCCTCGGGGTTCCTGTCTCCAGAAGCAGCCAACATGTCAGCAGAAGCCCAGATCAATTTATTTCTCAGAAGGGCATTAGAAAAAGTTGCTCTCCTCCCCTTCGAATACGTCATGGATTTGTATAGATGGACTATTTTCAACAGCTCCATTTCAGACGCCGATTTGAATACTACTTGGTGGGCACTTAGGTAAGTGTCTCAGCTATGGTCTGCGAGTATTTTGGCACATTTCTATATTTCACCATATTTTGCACCATATATTGATTCCTGGCACATCACACAGCACTTTTTCCAGTCTTAACGCGAATCAGAATTTCTACCAATTTTAATTTTCAGTTTTGCCTATGTATTCCATTCAGGTAGTACACCATTGCAAAGAACAAAAAAAACTGAGTGGTAATGTAACCCCCATTGGGAAAGAGAAAATCGCCCGGAATCCTGAGCACCATTTGAGGCTCAGCTATACATAGGTATAACTATAAATTAGGAAGGGCCTGTCAGGTCATAGCCGTCAATTAATAAAATATATATGGCCCATTCCATACCAACTGACCAAAGGTTGACACTCGACCACCTCATAAAAAAATTTAAATGCCAGAGATCTTACAGGAAACTTCAAAGTTCGAAACATTTAATTTTTATTTCCCTTGGTATAGGATATATGAATTTTGACAATATCAGTTTACAGGCACGCGTACCGGTGGGGTGGATTTCATAACTCTCAAATTATGCCAGCTAGAAATGCAAGTAATAGTTCATATGAAAGGTTTGAAATTGAATCCTATTGTTACAATGAAAATAAGAGTTAAAGGAAACCTGAATAACATGTCTTTTAAACGTGAACTAATTTTTTTCAGAATTTCACCACACCTTTACATTTTATGGAAGTCCATATAACGTAACCAAAATTGCAGTATTAAGAGTCCACCTCTGGTTCAGTTTTGTTATGCACGTGCTATTTGGTTCTTTTCATTCCCCCATGTCGAAAATGGAAGTCAAATATCTCATTTTTTGCGATGTAAGAGAACCTGACCTATTTCTTACTATATTGGAATCCAGGTAAAAATGTGTTTTATTTATATATGTCATATGAATGACCATTCCAAGATCTATTTGATGCATGAGGTTCGTTGTGCTATAGTCACGTATCGGAATAATATGGATTTTCTAATCTTGGATGGTTTTGCCCTTGGCTCTGTTGAATATGGCATCCTATGAAAGCTGGCTAAACTGTTTAACGTCTATTATATTAATTACTTTAGAGCATTCTTAGTATGATATTTATTTTCTATCATGTAAAATTGCAAGGGGAATTAATGAGCTCTTACTTGTATTCTCAATTGTTTCATTAAGTTTGATCTATTTCGCCATAGGATTCATATGATGCTGACCTAATAGGTTGTCAGGATTTGGTTGCCTTAGGGGGTTAGAGGTTTCCACCGGCTGACAGCCTCCTGAGGGCTCCACCAACCAAATTATATAGTCTATTACAAAGTGATGTAGCAACAAAATTCCATAAAGCATCAATGGGGTAACCTTACCGATGGAGGGCAAGACTTAGGCGTAGTTTGGGAGTTATGAAATCCCCCCTCAGGGGTCACACTTGTCTGAAAATAGATTTTTTCAAAACTCATTCCTCCCTTACTAATGGACAGAAAAATGAAAAAACATTGTATTTAGGAGTTTTATGTAAGACCTATTGACTTTAATTTTCATTTTTTTTCTGAGATGGCCCAGCGTCATCCCTAGGACATTGGCATGGAATAGTCCACATCTAATGTATATATGGCATAGGCCTATATATTTGTACGGTGAAGTGATTCAGTTGAAAAGCAATCTGGGTCAGTGAAGCGGCTCTATCAAGAAACAGATGATGATCTGTTGGATGGATGACGATCCAACAAGAGCACTTCTCAGAGGAAGTATAGATTTAAATTTATCTTTGTCAGTTATTTGAAGTATTACATTTTCTCTTTTTTAATAAGAATTTGCATGTGCTTTTTAGGAAACTTCTAAAAAGCAAAACTAACGTTTTGTTCATAGAGATAGTTTCATTGAGTTGCATTCTTGAATAAGAAGCTGTAATAAAATAAGAATGCATGGCTGGCAAGCTTCAAAGAAATAGTCGATCATTAATTATTTTACATGCATTCTGTTTTTCCTTCCTTCCAGGAAATAGCTGCTCAAGCGCAAGGAAGGACAATGAGAAGCCTCCCAAGGGAGGATGGATTCTACAAGCAATTTTCATCAGGATGGACATGGGCCTAATTCTTAGTCAGTTATGTATTAACCCCCCCAACAAACCTAACTGAAGCACTGGATCATGGATTTGCCTTTTCTCACCTCCAGGAATTCTGGCCCCTAGGGAGATTAGCAGAGGATGCATGAGGAATCTCTTCCAATGCTTCTCGGCAAGGATGCTTTCAACATACGCCTTCACCATAGGCCGTTAAGTGCCATCTAAAATTAAGAAATTATGTATAATTCCTACCTATCCCTCATTTGGCAGATGATGATTTCATGGAGACGTAAGGTGGAGCTTGTCTACACCCAGTTGTAATCTTACTCCTGAAAAATGTGGAAGGTGGTGAACATCGTGCATTACATCTCATCTGAACTTGCAAGATATCGAAGACTTGTGGAACATTTTGCTCTTACCGCGTCACCGTGGCTCAATGGTTAAGGGGCCTGGGCGCACATGGGAGGTCTAGGTTCGAATCCGACTGGCGGCAGGCGGTATACTCCTGGGTCGACAGTTCACCCAGCTGCTTTCGGGTACTACCTTGGACTGAAGCATAGGCCACTCTGTGCTCCATTGTGTGTGAGGTAGGGGCTTGGTGCACCTTAATAACACCCGCCACATCGGCCCTGGCGGCATGATGTGCAGCGATGGAAGGCCGATGGCCGGAGCGGCATCGAAATTGCCACCACCTTCCCCGGGCCCGTGAAAACGGGATACATCATGACAAGAAGCATGGGAAGGTGGGGCAATGCCGTCAGGGATGTCCGATATAGAATTCCCTTTCCTTTACTCAGCGTTGCCTCTTGGGGCAATTGTCCTTGTCTGTGTATGTCCGTCCCAGTCCACTTTAAAAATAAAAAAAAACATTTTGGACCTGATTCAAGATATTGCAGTGTGACTCATACATTTTTGTCTTTCATTCTGTACGCATCATCTAATATGTATAGACGATGGTGACTGACCGACTGACTGACTGACGCTAATTCTAACCATGTTCTAGAAGGGCTAGAAATCTGAAACTTGGTACACATGTACCTCTTGGGATGCAGAGTTCAGAAAAAATCCGGCTTTTGGGGGTACATGCCATGGGGGTACACATTTTTTGGGGAAACTTTTCTCAAATATATGTTGCGACAGATCAGGATGGCATTCAGATAAAAAACTGGATGTCCTGGATTCGGTGGTGCAATAGTAGCATCTCTAATGGGCAATCGGAATGGTCCGGGTTCAATTCCCGACCATTCCTTGGCTTTCTTCTGGTTTTTTTTTATTGCCTTCCATGTCCCATTATTCATTCCCCATCATTAAATTTTTTTTGCTTGAGTAAAACGAAGAGGCATGGAATGCTGAAACTTGACATGGACGTGCCTACCGAGACGATGAGTTCAGGAAAAATGAAACATTTTAGATCCATGTCCTGGGGGAATATTTTTGTGGGTCAGGGTTTTTCAATGTTTTTTTTTGTCCTGGCGTACTGAGCTAGTGAGGAAAGATGAAACTTGGTACATAACTACCTGTTGGGATGCTGCAGAAAACTTCAGACTTTAGAAGTAAATGTCCTCGGGGTACAACTTTCGAAGTGAGATGTTTTCAACTAATATTTTTGCATCAGTTAAACTGATGAACATGAAAAGCTGAAACTTTGCATGAATATGACTACTCAGACAAAGAGTTTAATAAAAAATGTTAAGTGTCGATACATCCCCAGGGGATTTCTTTCAATGAGCGATGTTTTGTAAAAAAAAAGAAAAGGTTTTTGTTGCGGATTGGACAGAAATGGAAAGGTGAAACTTTGCACTCGTATAGCCGACGATATTACTGAGCTGAGGGAGTATTCCGCTTTCATGGGGCATCCCTCCGGGCAAAGCTTTTCATTGGGTCGGCTTTTCCAAACATGTTTTTTCACCAGAGAAAAGGGCAAACGTATAATATTGAAACTTTGTGGGCATGTAACTCATCGGGCAGACATGGATAAATAGCTGGGGCACGCATCATTGACGTGATGTTGATTTAAGGAAAAATTAAACTTTTTTATACGTCTCCTCAGACCACAGCTTTTAATAATAATAATAATAATGGGTTTATTCCAAAATCGGGGACTGTTGTGCTGGGTAAATTGGGTCCCCTCGTGAGATACAAACATGTCACAAAACAACGAGATTCAACAATAGGATAAGTCGCAAAAGGGTTCAGATTGACTGGTTCAAGTGTCTGCTAATGAAGGGGACGAGGGAACGATAAAACCGTTCTGTGCGGCACCTAAACTCTTTAAGAAGGGATGATGTGTCAAGAAGTAGTTTCATGAAGTATGGTTGTCTTGGGGGTGGAAGAATATGACGTCGGGAGCGGTTGGTGAGAAATGTTTTTCCGTACCTTAAGGTGAGACTCTGACGTCTTAGGTCGAAAGAAGCCAGGTTAAGGGTTGTGAGGGCCTCTTCATAGTTGGTGTAGTTCTTGGACAAAATCATGCGGACGGCGCGCTTTTGCACTCTCTCTATGTTGTTAACCTGTGTGGAAGTTAACGAATTGTGCCACACAGGGCATGCATATTCCAAGACGGATGTAGGTAGTCCATGTCAGGATAAGGTTTTCTTTGGATGCACTGAAGGACTTCAAGTTCTTCAACATGAAGAGGCGACGCGATGCTTTGCTAACGATTAAGGTCGTATTGTCTTTCCACGAAAGGGTGCTTGGAATCACTAAGCCGAGGAGACGCACAGAACCCTGACCTACCAAAGGTGCACCAGAGATGTGTAAGCCAGGTTCAGGGGGAGAGGTCTTGGAAAAACAGAACTGTATCATGGAACATTTGGTGGGGTTCAATTTCATGTTGTTTGCATCCACCCAAGTCTGTTGCTCGTTGAGGGATTCTTGAAGACAAGGCAGGAATGTTTTTGAGTGGGATACTGCTAGGGTTTTGTCGTCGACGTATTTAAAGGTCTGGACGTGGTTTTGGTCTTGAATATCGTCGTCTAACATGATGGAGAAGAGGAACGGCCCAAGCACAGTACCTTGAGGAGAGTAACACAGGAGAGAGTGATGATCTCCGAATCCGCGCATTTGAATCAACTTCTTTGGGTCCTGTGGTCGAGGAAGGAGGTCACCCATAAAAGGAGAACAGGGTCTGCATCGAGGAGGAATAGCTTTTTCAGGATGAGGTCGTGGTCAACGGTGTCGAAGGCTTTACTGAAGTCAATAAATATGCTTGTTACTGCTCTCCCTGCGTCTAGATGTAGATGAGCGTAATGTAGGAAGTCAAGCAAATAGTCCGTAGTAGAAATGCCTTTGCGATTACCATACTGAGAGGTGTGCAACACGTTTGCCACGTTCCTCATTCTCTTCAGGATTATCCTTTCCGATATCTTGCAGGAAAGGCAGGTCAGAGAGATGGGACGAAGGTCGTTCAAACACTTGGGTGAATGTTTCTTTGGGATTGGGATGACTGTCGCGGTCTTCCACAGGTCCGGAACTTGCCCAGTCGTGAGAGATGTGTTGAAAATATAGGTCAAAGGGATTGCGAGTTCTGAGGCAAACTCCTTGTAGATCCGTGATGGGATGGAGTCTGGACCGGGAGAAGAGCAAGACTTAATCCTTTTCAGTTCCTCGTGTACCTCCGACGGGGAGACGAGAGAAGGTGGGGGACATGGGCACATTGCAGGGAGGAGGGTTCTGCCTAGCGGGGGAAGGGCGGTGCAAGGCTTGGAAAGAAAAGAATTGATGGTATTGGCAGCAGCAGGAGCTTTGCAGCCTGCCACCTCGGGTAAGTGGGGAAAGGAGGAGTCGTTGCGAGAAGAGCCGCATATACTTTTCACGTTCGAGGGCCACTTCAGAGACTCAGTGTTTCTGAAGATCTTCACTTTCTCGTTGAAGAATTTCTGCCTTGCCGAGAGGATGTTCTACTTAATCAAGTTGGCCAGGTGGAGATGTTCTTTACGTCGACCGGTGTAGAACATTTGCTGACGGAGGCGGATAAGACGTTTAATGTTGCCGTTCATCCAGGGCTTATCAGTAGAGCTTAAGTGCACCTTACGGAGGGGAAAGAAGTGGTCAATTTGTTGTTGCCACTTGCTGGTGAAAACCCGTTCCTTAGAGTTGGCGTCAAGGGCTGCAAAAACTTCAGTCCAGGAGTAGTGCGTGATCCAGTCTCCAAAAGCTCGAATAGAAGAATAGGGAAAACGCCAGGACAGGACGGTCTTGGTCGTTTTAGGGGCGGGATGTAGCGTTGGGGCGTCAACCACAATGAGGAGCGATCACTGTTGCCTAGCGGCGGGCGTAACAGGGGATCGCGATACCATTCGTGTAGATCGGAGAAGATGAGGTCGAGGGTAGCGTGTAGGCGAGTGGGGCACTGCACTAATTGCACGAGGCCGCAGTTGATAAGGCAGGGTTCGAGGGGTAGGTCGTTAAAGTCGCCAGTTAGGAGGAACTTGTCAGCTGGATGTTCAGTGCGGAGATGGTCAATCTTAGCCGTTATGTGGTCAATCAAGAGATCTTGGAGAAGGTTCCTGGGTGGAGAATAAACTCCGCAAACAATTATTGCTGTGACTTTGCGAGGAAGCCAATGTGGTCGCAGCCATACCCATACTATCTCGAGGGATTCGTCCGTATCATCCATGGGAGAATACGGGAAGGTATCTCGTCCTTGACGAATATGCTCACTCCACCGCCTTTTCTTTGCTTTCTAGTGTAGTGATATGCATGGTAATCATCTAGGGGGCTAGAGGAGAGGGATAGGCCATGGTCTGGTCGTAGCCATGTCTCCGTGAGGATTGCTATGGAGGGTTTCAGTTGACGTATTTCCAAGTTGAATTCGTCAAGCTTGTTAGAAATTGATCTTACGTTTGCCACGTAAATGCTTGGGAAGCAGTGTGCGCGCTTTCGTTTGCCATCTCGTTTGCCTCTTCGTTTTCGAAGGGTTCGAAGGGACTTGAGGCGGAGGTGAAGTTCACTATCGAGGTGAACTCGGGGGCTTGGAGCGCCTTCGACTTAAGCTCTATCAGACAGGACGAGGTGTAGTGAATAAGGAGCATTTGAAGACTTTTTCAAGGTCACGTGTCAGTCTGGACAGGGTGCTGCTAATAAGCGACAGGTCGTAAGTAGTGCAGAGGAGAAAATAGGCGAGCACTATGGAAGGACTCTGACAGCTGCTGTGTCCAAAAGCGAGAGTAGGGTGTGGTCCTACTCAGGAGGAGAAGAGTAGCGGGTTCAGAGTAAAGAAGAAGGCGCCAGGCTTCCAGTTCGATGACAAGCACCATCAGAGGGAAGGAGCAGTGCTATTGGAAGTTGGAGTGACCATTGTGGCCAGCTAGGAGTCCGTCGGCGAAACAAGGGTTTTTGGCACCCAGAGGCAAAGAGGCTAACTTTTTGCCTAGGGAAGGCCAGGAAGTTTACGGAAACAACTCACAGGACAAAGACGAAGACAAACGGAAAGAAGAACGACTGGAACGTGCGGCCGCCTGTCAGGGCGCCATATTCCCATTCTCAGACCACAGCTTTTGGGTGGGTCGCTTTTCCAAATACATTTTTTTCTGCAAGGAAAAAGAGGAAACGTATAGGGCTGAAACTAGATGGCATCTAGTTCCCTGAGTCTACATTTCAGAAGAAATACAATTTTCCTTAAAACCCATCAGGGAACTTTTTTCAGTCCCATTTTCCTAAATTTTTTTTTATCCAACGAAACAAAGACAGAAAATTTAAACTTCCCTAAGTAGTACCTGTTTGCTGCTTACAGGAAAAATCCTACATGTGAAATATGTCCCTTTAGCGTAGATTATAGGAGGGAAGTATTTCATAATGTATTCTCCACCCTTACAAAAAGGGACACATGAAAAGATTTCAAGTTAGGCACAGTAGAAATAATCGATGCAATGATTTTGATAAAAATGAAGACTTTCGTCCCCATTTGTCACGTATTTCAATGGAGACGTACTTAAAAGACGTGTTTCCTATTTCGCAAAAAACGAATGAATTAATCACTATCCAAGATAATGGAGCGCTGGAGGCGCTGCCATACTGCTAGTATGAGATATAAGATAAGTATCTCATACTGCTAGTATGAGATACTTCTAACTTCAATAAACTATTACGTAGCGTTACGTTTTGAAGATGCCCCTAGATGCTTCTTAAGTCGTTTCTAATCCACAAAAAAATAAAACATGCTTTCCCCGCCCAAAACTTGATTCAGGTGGGTTAGGTTGCTTGTTAGTAAATCCTGCTCCAGATTACATACTGCAAAATTTCTCAATGTTCAGTCTTTCAGAAAAACACCTTTGACACTAAATGGCTTGAAATTCCTTTAAATGGTCTATCACTCTGTGGAAGAAGCATTCATGGATCTGGAATCAAGGAAAGTTATTGGAGGTAAAAGTTGAACAAATATGGCAACATTTCGAAGTTTAAGCAAGCATTGCAATTTTTGAAACTACATTAACACAAAATGAATGTATATTGCGAGAACCTTCATGGAGCATGAAAGACCCCCATTTCTGGACTCGTTATGTGCATTCCAATGGTTGAATTTTTGAAAATGTAAGAAATGTTGAAATGATGAATGTTGAAAATTTAAGACATTTAGATATTTCATGAAAAAGCAACGTTTTCCCTAGTTGAGTTACAGAAAAAACTAAGTAGACACATTATGGTGGCCAAGTTGATTGCTTGAAAATGAGCTGTTACACAGCTTTTTAGCTTCACTAGTTTAGATGTTGCTTTTATTAGATAGGTCATTTCAATCCAATATCCTAAACTTAATCCTAAGCTTCTCAAAGACTATTGAACATGGACAACTAAAATTTCGGATCTATCATTGTCTCAATTTCCCTAGTAAGCATATTTTTTTACTCAAAAATCCCAGTCGGTGCAACAATCACCATTGGTCCACTTGGGATATAATGACTCTACTCCATTTCATCCCTAACAGCCACGGGAGAGAGAGACTTTCTATGCACGCCTGCCGCTCTCTACTTTCATGGGTCCAATACGGACTTTTCCGCAGGACGTGTAACACGTCCCAGCGTATTACACTCTGAGTCCTCTTTCATCTCTGGAGGAAGGATGACTTCCTCGCCGGTATGAAATCTCCGCCCATATACTCATCGGGATCCCAACCTCTATCAATCGAAACCCCATCCTTTTATTCCTCACAAGGAGTTATTCCCAAGGGTGAAAACAGCGGGATCCCACCTGTATGGCACAGGAGCGCTTACACTTGCATCGGAAAGACGAAGTCGGCGGTGTCGTAACCATCCCGTTTCCCTAACTCCTCGACTCGATAGAGCTTACTGGTTCCTCTGCGAACCCTTTGCGCCTGGTGTGTTGGTGGTGTTTTCCTCAAAGTTAGTATTAGTATTTAAAAGAAAGTTGAGTTGTAAAATCGGGGAAATCCAATAGGAATGAATGATTTCGACGAACTGAGGAATCGCCCCATATTTCCTCATGGACCATTGAAATCCCTGGACTCACGGTAGCAGGTGGGTGGCATTGAAGTGAGCGACACCAGCATTCCCTTTTAAGAACCATGACAAATCTTGTTTCCAATTTAATCCAAACGGTGACGAGACGAGAGCTAATCGCCGATTCCCAATGAAAATCGCCTCCCCTCCCCTTCTTATGGCCGATTTTTAAATATCATTTCGAGAAGGCACTTCCTCGGATGGTAAGGAAGAGTACTGTCGAAACCCCAAGTACATATATCCAACCGTGTGGCCTGTAGAGCTGTCACACACACTCACAAACAAAAAAATTCTATTGTTGCTCGGCCAATTAGCGGCCAGAATCGCGCACGCAATGTGTTTAACATTCGGACCTCGGTTGTGATCTCAGTTGCAACCGGGGTCCTCCGGTTTGAATGAGCCCAGGAAGAAACATTTTTTTTGTTCGAGTTAGTATTCTCCTTTACAGAGTCCACTTACGCTGACGAAAAATCCGAAACCTTAGGAGCAATGATCGGGGGTTAATTGCGACACCGTTTCCTTTTCTCCAATAAGCTGAAAAATATGAATTTCTGACAACCTAATTTGGAGAGAGGGGAAACGGTGTCGCCTTTGACGCAGACTTGCCTGGAGAGGGAGGTTTTGAGGGGAGGAGAAAGGGAGAGGGGGAGGGGATGGGAGGAAAGTAATGGGGATTCCAGAAGTATGTTACCATCGCTTGCTTTACGCGGCTGCAAAGTCATGGGAGGAAGAGTGTCTTCGCGTGACACTGTTCAATGATGATTTTATCAACACTTGGTTTGCCGGGAATGCAAGATTTCCATGAGGGCTGGGGTGTTGTAGTTGGAAATGTAAGCTGACGAACGATGGTGGAGAAGGCTGGCACAATCGTCCGATTTGTCCGATCAGATGGACGAGAGTGCCAATCCGGATTTGGGTGAATCTGTGGATATTCCGAAGAGGAAGGAGCAAGCGGTTAGGAGAAAGGTTTCCCAGTACCAGGCAGGTCAAGTGAAGATGAAAGATAGAAAGACCGCGGGGGAAGATGGTCCAATTGTCAGCCTCTAGAGAAGTTGGAGGTGCAAAATGATGGGAATACATTGAGGAAGTTATTGAGATCAGGTACCGTTAGTTTACTTTTGAATTAGCCGGAAATGCCTAAGCTCAGTCCCAGCTGTTGTGAATAACGTTCTTGTATTTTTTTCGGAAACGAGTAGTATCTTTCAGAGAATAAATGACAATGCTTTAGTGATATAAGTTGTCCTTGAGTGCATTTTGGAAGCTTGAGAGGAAGCTTGAGTAAGGGACAGAAGAAATTCCGCGATAGTCCCTTTACTGCTAAAAACTCCTTCCTTTATTTCTCTCCCTCCTCAGCCCCTCAACCTCCCCCTCCTGGCACGTCTGCGTCAAATGCGACATCGTTTCCCCTCTCTTCAAATCAGGCTGTCAGCCCAGAAGCTCGGAAGCCCAGAAATTGACAAGAGCTGATGCAATATATCTAAACGTGAAACAGGGAAGAATGAGGGATTATCAAATAATTCACTTCACTACTACTGAAAAAAGTCGAATCAGAAGATTTCGTGCATGGCTTTCTGCTCTTTCTCCATCGGTTTCCCTGTTTGTGGAGGCAGCCTGAGTAGCAACATTTTGTGAACTTCGTCCAGCACGCATATCCATTGACTGTGACTCTAGAGTTTATATTTTTCTCTTATGTTCAGTAGATCCCGCCGCAGAAAAATTTAAACTTCTCCACTTTTTCGAGGCATTTTGAGAACGGCAAAATGCATAAAATAATAATATTGGTGCACCAACTAAATGCTGCAAACATACGAGGACTGTTCTGAAAGTTTTTAGTTAAAGAAAAAAAGCCAATAATTTTGTTGAATATAGTTCATTGTTTCTCAAAGTAGTCTTCCCCAACACTAATACACTTATTCATTCTTTGAAACAATTTGTCAAAAAACTTCAAAATTCTTCTTTTGGCAGGTCCTCAAACAGGCTCGTGAATTCTGCGACGGCTGCATCTGCACGCAAAAATGTCCTTCCCCGCATTTGTTTTTTTTTATGTTGTAGGAAATAAAAAAGTCGCAAGTGGCCAGGTCCGGACTGCAAAATGGATTACTCACAAAGTTGGACACCAGATTGGTATTAAAAAATAGTCCAACGTCCGAGCGTTAATGTGCGCCGGTGCGTTGTCGTGGTGAAGCAGAATTCCTCGCAAGCCGCAAGTGATGAGTTTCAATGGTTCTATAACATAATGTCGAAAGCCACAATGTCTTCAGATTTTATGTCGACTAGCATAAACGTCGAATGGCACACAATGTCGAATGGATAAGGGTCGAATGGGCCTAATGTTGATTGTTAAAATACCGAAGGCGTCAAAATGTGGAAAAACGTCGAATCCTCAAATGGCGTGTTGAATGCGAAAGATGCGAAGTTACTCCATCGTGTTGCAGGGCAAACTTGACGCATTTCAGAGATTCCGCTTTGTTCCGAAGTTGCAGTTCATCACAACCGACTTTGAAAGCGGAATTATGTCAGTAGTATTTCAAAGTACTTCCTCATGTGAGCACAAAAGTTGCTTCTTCCATTTTACACAAAGCATTTGGAGAAAAATTCAAAGTACAGGGTTAGTCTTTGAATATGCAGATAACGTAGAGTTTGTTTTAGCTATGCGCATGTTGACAGCTTTGGCGTTCGTGCCAGAAGGTGCATTCGAAGGTCTCTTGACCTGCATGCCAACAGCATCAGCCCCAACCATTGCTTCTTTTAGAAAATATTTTGTCGATGGCCACGGAAGCAGAAGTCGACCTCGTAGTGGCCCTGTTTTCCATCCTAGAGTGTGGAATATGGTGGAACGAGTCCTCATGGGAAAACCACGCACGACCAATGCTGTAGAAGGATGGGACCACCGATTCAATCGCATGTAGGCAAGGCCCATTCCAATATATATGAATTTCTAGGAGTCTTGCAGAAAGAAGAATGTTTTCAAGAGCGAGAGATAGAAAGAATCTTGTCAGGGTATTCCGCACGAAAGCTGAAGAAAAAAGAAGAATCAAGGGGAAAACGCATTCATAAAATTGTTTCTTTTTCCAGACAGCGATGTCAATTGGCTGAAAGTGGTCTTCAAAAAATTTTTCCTCACTTTAGGCGCAGCTGGGCGCAGGAGATTTTGGGCTGATTTTGCTCTTCATTAATAGATACTCATTGGCCTATAAGGAATTCTCTGAGAAATCTTGAGAAGTACTTCAAATTCACTCGATAAATTTACCTTGTCATTAGAAGTAGTTCATCAATCAACTACACAGGATCTAATAAATAACATGAGTTATACATACACATCAGGAGTAAACTGACAGTTTACTCCTGATGTGTATGTATAACTCATGTTATTTATTAGATCCTGTGTAGTTGATTGATGAACTACTTCTAATGACAAGGTAAATTTATCGAGTGAATTTGAAGTACTTCTCAAGATTTCTCAGAGAATTCCTTATAAGCCAATGAGTATCTATTAATGAAGAGCAAAATCAGCCCAAAATCTCCTGCGCCCAGCTGCGCCTAAAGTGAGGAAAATTTTTCACATTTTTGATCTCGCAATTTCTCCAGGATAGATGCCAATGCCTTTGACCCGAAAGGACCTCTACAACATCACGAGGCAGATGAACCGAGCTGACCCTGCTGACTCAAGTGTCATTCCAGTGTTGGTCAAGCTCATTCAAGTCCACTACAAAATAAGCCAGGATTTTCATGATTCATTGCAATTTCAATTATGGAAAAGTGCCGAGCTATTCAGAAGACTTGCCTTGGTTCTTCGGGTTAAGTCTTCAGAAAGACCGAGAGGTTTTCAGACAGCGATGTCAATTGGCTGAAAGTGGTCTTCAAAAAATTTTTCCTCACTTTAGGCGCAACTGGGCGCAGGAGATTTTAGGCTGATTTTCTTCTTCATTAATAGATACTCATTGGCCCATAAGGAATTCTCTGAGAAATCTTGAGAAGTACTTCAAATTCACTCGATAAATTTACCTTGTCATTAGAAGTAGTTCATCAATCAACTACACAGGATCTAATAAATAACATGAGTTATGCATACACATCAGGAGTAAACTGTACATACAACAAGCAAGACTTACCTTCAGGTAAACCTTCAGATCGCACTTGATGAAAAAACAGCGACAAGAACAATAGTATTACATGACAGTCTTTTGTCACAATTTGGCATCAAGTCTCTATATTTTAAGAAAAGTTCAAATCAGTGACCTTTGCACCATGTAAAGGCTAATACAGGACCAGAGGAAGACCTGGAGAAATATCGATGCAGGACAAGGACTTCAATCCGTAACTTTTAACGACAATAAATTTTTTATTCCTCCATTTTCAAAATTTGACTTTTGTCCAAGAAATTCGGACTTTCGTACCACTGTGCATGTCACAATTTGGCATCAAGTCTCTATATTTTAAGAAAAGTTCAAATCATTGACCTTCGCACCATGTAAAGGCTAATAAAGGACCAGAGGAAGGCCTGGAGAAATATCGATGCAGGACAAGGACTTCAATCCGTAACTTTTAACGACAAAAAATTTTTTCTTCCTCCATTTTCAAAATTTGACTTTTGTCCAAGAAATTCGGACTTTCGTACCACTGTGCGCGCTGGAACGAATTGCGTTCGTTATGCGCGGTACCACTCTATATCATTCTTCCACAGTTTCCCATGCTTCGCTTTCCAAGGCACGCTTCGCCACCCTGTCTGCTTGCACTGAATGCCCTTCATTATAAACAGTTCCACCCGAAAATGTGTTTATGCGCAGATCTACGAGGGTCCCTTCGTCTCCCCTTTAGAATTACTAACAAATCTAATGCTATCGGGAGGGGGCAGGAAGAAACCTTCAGTGGAGCCAAAAAGCTTATCTCTACCTTGAAAAAGAGAAATTCTAAGCCAATTTAGGGACAGAGGTGCTAAAAGGTAACAAAGCAGATGTTATTTTCATAGCCTCTTATCTTTAGACCTCAGCGACTGAGAAAAAAAAGTATTTAGGATTTCCCACTTTCTAAGTTGTACAAAGCTTTGCTACAAATTTCATCAAAATCAGAGGAGGTGTTGTTTTATATTTTGTTGATTTGACGTGGAATGACCCAGCTCGGCGAACGATCGCGTTCCGCGTTGGGAGCAGGCTACGATTCCGATGGTGCTGATCGAGTTTCAACTCGGAAAAGTCCAACAGTGCAGGCCTCCCACGCGCAGAAAGAAACGCGACAGGAGAACCCGTTGAAACCACGTTCGCTGCGTACTTTTGACTTTTGACCCAAAAAGTATCGCCTCCATGTCATGAGCTCTTGATTATTAAAATCCGTTCCTCCGTCTAGGAGGAGTTTCCCGGAATAACTGAATGACTGGCGGATTAGCCTCTTATGTATATGGTTTTAGGCCTTAAAAGAAACATTTGCGGCTTCGAAGTGACAGGTCAAGGGGGAGCTCGATCATTAACCCTCTAAGTGGTGGGTTTTTGCACCCTCGTCGGACCTACGGTAGTGAGGATTTTTTTCAGATTCTGCGATTCTGACAGAAAATTGCAATATTTATTTTACTTACGTAAATTACCATCGTACTTACCCAAGTAGCCATAGGTGATCCCAAACTCGTCCAAACAGTCCAGTTGTCCAGAGATGGGTGTAGGTCCAGAGGCGGTCGTCTGTTGGATGTACAGGGTGGGCCAAAAGTTTTTGCCCCTGTATAAAAATGTGAATATCTCCTGAACGGCTTGGGCTACAGAGTCGAAAAAAAAACTAAAAGAAAGGTCATTTCCTCCCCTTTCTGAAAATATATGGTTTTAGGTTCCTACATTCATTTGGAGATGAGTCATGGCCGTTTGAAAAAAAAACATGAAAGAAAAAAGAGAAATCACCATGATTTTTTTTGCCGTGGCTCAATGAGCCAAACGTTTCGGCTCGTGAGCAAATTTGGCTCATGAGCCATAGGTTCCAGCTAAAAGAAAGTTCATTTCATCCTCTTTCTGAAAATGTATGGTTTTAGGTTCTACATTCATTTGGAGATGAGTCGTGGCCGTTTGAGAAAAACATACCGAAAAAAAAAGTTGCCAAAACGAACCTATACCGTGCTACCCACGGAAATCATCCTCAGCAGCTGGCTTCAAGGTCGCGCGCGCCGTCGTTTTCTTCCTTCCTAATTGCTCCCTACCTTCTTTCCCTTCTTCATAATGTTAAGGATGAAAATTTGAAGACTTTGATGCTTGATTTGCATAACCGACCAGCAGAAGATCGTGACAAAAGTTAAACGACTTCCACTTTGATTCCATTTAGATTTCAACAATACGAACGAAACGATGTGTCAGTCCTTCATTGGGCATCCATTGGACGTCCAGCAATGGAACCTCCAAGGACAACTTATTATGGTCTTACATTGGATTTCCTTGGGTGGAATCCCTGCTCCGTTGAGGCTTTCCATCTGATCTGACATCTAGCACTTCATAGAAGGAATACAAAGTTCCCATAATATAGGCAAGGTCGCGATCATCCCGCCGCTGTATGTCTCCCGATTCCCAAAATGCTAACGATTTGTTCTGCGTAAGCTTTCATCCTCTACTCGATAAATTCCCACTTACAAGCCTAAGAAATGAGGTCATTCTAATTCAGGGATCGGGAACCTATGGCTCATGAGCCAAATTTGCTCACGAGCCGAAACGTTTGGCTCATTGAGCCACGGCAAAAAAAATCATGGTGATTTCTCTTTTTTCTAATGTATCAAAGGATGCACATGTCTGTTGGCAACTTCAAGAAAAATTTGGTTGTTCTGAAAATCTTTCGCTCACAAGCACTTACCTTAATCTTAATGTGGCTTACATGGCCCAAAAGGTTACCGTTCTAATTAATTCATTGGTTGAGAGATGTAATATAGGTCAAGGAGTCTCCTGGCAATTCTTGCACATTGCATGGTGAAAGTGTGATTCCCCTTGTGAAGAATGTCTGTTCCTCCCCTGTGTGAACCATGTTGCCTACAGCGACGGGAATAATTATGTATTTATCTAGAGATATGGATGGGAAGTGGAGAGTTTCGGCTCAATAATATTTCTTCCTCTATCCAAATGTTCATCTCCCAGTTCATCCAAGGAACGTGCGAGGGCGAGATTGTCAATATGCAGAAAATGCTCCTTTCCCACAACATGAATATTCATGATCAAGCAAATTTTTGCCTATGGCTACCTGTGGATTGCTATCGCTGCACCTCTCAATGGTCATCCAAAAGCTTTCCCAAAGGGAACCTCCAATAGAACCAAAGACACGGGCATCCAATGGTCCATCCATTGGACATATCCAAGGATTTTCCTTGGACGAGACATTTAGTCATCCAGAGGATGTCCGAGGAGGTCAGACATTGGATGTCCATGTGTACACGAGGATATGTCCAATGGATTTATTTTAAAACTAAATGTCTACTTGGGTACATACATTTTTTTTTACCAGCATTTGAACATATGAATAATGGTATCCCTGAGGTGTTTTTGCCCATTTATCTTGCTTCTATTCTTAAAAAAAATGCTTTTGTGGAACTCAGCAAAGCAGGGATGGATACAACGTCCGACGTCACTGGTGACGCATTTATACCTGAAATCGGTCCTTTAATGCTGACGCATTTTAGCTCTTTTGCATATTTAAGGGGTTAATTGCAATTTAAATTAGTAGAAAAAGTTCCTGGAAGACATGGTTTTATGGTAGCAGATGTCTGGCCTGTCTCATGACACTCAGCTTGCATTTGCGCTTACCACATCATGTGAAAATATTAACCCGTATATATACGGGCACCCTTTGGCAGTACCACCCGACGTTGCCCGTATATATACGGGCATACCCGTCAAAGGGTTAAGTATCACTTATGCTTCTCACCTAGGACGCAGTGAATGGAGGTTTTTCCTTCAAAATCATGATTCCCGACTTCAGCTCTGTTTCGACTACAGCCTTTCCTGGATTTCAGGTCGGCAATTATTGAGATCTCATGCTACATAGGATAACCTGGCTCAACTGTCTTGACACTACTACCTGAGTGGACTGGAGTTATCTGGAGTAGTGAATCAGGCTGTTCCGACTGAGTGACATTTCCTGGGAGTCCATTTATGCGTGGAAATTTTTTTAATGACGGAAAGTCCTGCAGGCTACACATTAGTGCACTGTCAATTGTCAAGGGCAGAAAGACGGTGGAAGATTAATCTGGTAGAAAGCTTTTTGCGAGTGATAATTTTGGCGATCTGCTCTGTGAGGATTAGGCTTGGCTTTTTTGCCAAGGATAATATACGGAATATACGGAATAAGATGGCGAAATAGAAGCAGGAGAGTTTGCACATATTCCTCATTCCAAACAGTACGAACCAGAAATAAACAGAATGAAAAGGAAGAAAAAAGGATGCGAAAAAAGTTTTCAGCGCGCCTGACAAATGATGCTTATCCCACTAATGAGTTTTAACTGAGATCTGAACCTGAGACAGTCCCAGAGCGATACTTCGTTTCGCCAATTCGCCTGGTGGCGTTTCTCAAAGCGGGAGGGGGGTGAAAGTCGGCCTTTCGACTAATCCCAGAGGCTGACAGGGCGATCCCAAGATAACGTCTCAGTCGAAGCAAGGCTAATACGTGACACCAGTGGCAGCTCCTCGAGGTAGGCATGTTAGACCGAGCATAACCCTGGACGGACAAGAAAGAGAGCATCTACAGATACCGAGAATTTGTCATTTTTACTCCATCTGAACTTTTATCTGATAACGTTTCGGATTACCTCCAGCCAGAATGATATTTGGGCTTCCTCGTGAGAGTAATTAAGTTTGGCGAAGTACCGGAAACGAGTAAAGCCATAAGAAAAGGGAGAAAGAGTGCTGTCTGCTACAAGACTCCTGGGTCCTTCCTATCGCAGTCGAAAGTACGAACGGGATGAAACTTAGACCAGAAGAGGCCTGAGCCGTTACCAAACCTATGCAGCATTGCCATATATTCTTTCACGCTCTACTCCTTCCACTCTGACTCTCATGAAATTAGAATCTTGCAAAGCTAGTTTTTCAGTCTCGGTCACCTGTTTTATCAGCACTACAGCTTGCGTAGGTTTTTTATTCCTTCAGATCTCCCTCTTCCAAAACTTTTCTTTTCTCCTGCCCCTGGAATTGAATTTTGGAATAGAGTTCGTGTAGTTGATGTCACGTTTCTCTAACCAATCATTTCTGTCAGCATGAGACTATATATATTTTTAAACACTGCATTAATATAGTTATCATATATTATATAACAACATGAGTCTGAATGCAGTAGGAAAAATGTTAATACCACAGTAGAATCGAATAGCACGAACTCATGGACTTGCATACGTTTTCCATCATAGTATCAATCAAGTGAAGTGAAATATTAAAGCGGTGATGAAGTCATATGTGTACCGCAATATAGGACGCAAAATGATAGAAAAGGGAGACATCATTGACTACTTAGAACATAGTATTTTTTTCAAAAAATGATGAAAAGAGGCGAGGAATTCTCGAGAACGAAAGGTCCATATCAAATCTTCAAATTTTGCGAAAAAGATGAGGCGAAAACTCGTCCATTCCGTAAGGTCAGGTTCGAACCTGTGAGAAATGGAAGGGGACGATTCAGAGACAATTGGTCTGGAACCCAATCAATGACCAGTTCATGGAATTAAAATTCTTTATTTATGCCAATTGGGAAACTAACTTGTAAAAAAATTATTAAGAGCAATACTGAAAACATTATTAATCTTTAAATTAAAAGTTAAGATGCAATTCAGAGCAATAATAGTTGTAGGAAATAATGGAATAAGCATCCCATTCCAGAAGCTCAAAACTCGACGAGCGAAAGGTAGCAATAAGAAGTGATGGAGGGACAAACAGGGAATTCGGCCACAAAGGAACAGGCCTCAAAGAGACAAAGCCGAACATATTGAAGTGGCGGAGCGATGATTGCTAGGACTGCTCTCCCGGCGACATTTAAATGAGTGACTCTCTCAGCTCAGGTTCAACTTGTCCCCAAAAAACTAGATTCGTTTTGGGCGCCCTCTACTGTACACTTGGCAGTCGGAGCGATCTATTACCTTCAAGACGCATGCTAGCAAATTCTTTCCCGGGTTTCGGTCACAAATATTTTCTTGGTATCCTCAGTTACTACGCAGTAGTGTCGCGAGAGTCTCATTTTTTGGAGAGCCAATGAAGTTCTATGAGGGCCTAAAATCCCTAATGTAAGCTCCTGAGCGGCACACACACGTTGAATCAACTTCGATTCAACGTCATTTCGTCAAAGCAGTTAACAACGCAGTTGAAACCACGTTGCCTGACAACATTGATACTATATGGAAAGTTCACTTTCATCGAGAATTGATTCAACGTTGACATCAACGGTATATTAGCATTGATTCAATGTTCAAAAGCAACATTGCAACGTTTCCTAAGTTTCCGTCCCCATATCTCGGAAACAGTTAGAGCCAGAGCTCTAAAATTCAAGTTTCTCTAAAATTCAAAATCCAAGCAAATCCGAGTCTTAAGCCCAACGAAAGTGACTAATATTTGACCGCTTGAGCTGGAACGCCTCAGAGGGATTACAGGCAGCAATGCAGGAAATTCTGAGGCGCCAATTCGCCCATCTTGTCTCCAATATGTCTGACAGGTTGCAAGCCATAGTCATCCCAAGAGGTGAATTCACGAAGTATTAGTGCCAATACCCGAACAATTATGGAACGTGTGACGTTACTTTGAGAGTTAATAACCTTTTATATGTTTGCAATATCGCGATTTTCTTTGTCCTACAGTTAGCTGGCATATGGAAGTCATGGGCTCGTACCTGCGCTTCACTTATCACCAGTTATCTTTCCTAATCGTTTTTCGAATTAGCGGTACATCAGTTCACAGAGCATGTACAATGTCGACGCCTTCAGAACTCTAACATCTTTGCCGTTTTCTGCCCAGGAATGTACTTTCATGAATAAGTATTTGGGTGGTCCGAGGCTAGAAAAGCATGTAATGTTTTAGTACCTGTGTCTAGTACTGCTGCGTTAAAACGGTCTCGAAGCATATGAGCGGGTGATAATAATGCTTTCATTCGATTTTTGTACTGATTTTTGTATTTTGCTCAGAGCAGCTGAGGGACAAATAATTCCACTTTTGAGAAATGAATTTCGTTTTCATATATTATATGAGTGATTTTATGAATGGATGGACTGCCACTCTGTCTTGGTTTAATGAAACTGAATGACTACAGCAGCTTAAATGTTCTAAAGCCCCTTCGTTCACGATGGAGGCCAATAACGGATGGATTCTGAACTGGTCTTCAGTACAGTGGTAACCCTGAATCCCGTTCTGAATCATAGAAGTAGAATTCGCAAAATGGTAAAATGGATAACTTATGAGCAGCATTTCCTTTTCCTAAAATGCTTTAGAATGAAAACCAGATGAATTTCGGAAACAATGCTTCGCACGAAGGAGGCTTTGGAATGCCTGCAGAATGGCATTGTTTTTGCAATTTCAAAGGGCAAGAGCAGCGTGACGGATTAGAAGGAACATAGAAACGACTTGTTAGAAAGGTAATTCTGCAGAGTGAGAGGAGTGATCAAATAATTTGATTTTTTTCTGTATACTTGGGCAACGAACAATATTGCTGGGATTAACCTTATATTCTGCCTGAGAGGGGAATTACAATAATACGCTCATATGCTTCGAGACCGTTTTAATGTGGTTGTACTAACAGCAGCTACTCAACATTACATGCTTTTCTAGCCTCCGACTGTCCAAGTACATACTAATTGCGCTTTGTGGCAAAGGTCACCGTCTCTCAATGTCACTTTCTCCCTTTCTTTCTTTTCTCACATGCACGGAACGTATATATACAGTACAGAACCAATCATGCAAAGCCACCACATGCTGCAAACACGACAAATTAATTCCGAGTAGTTTTCGAGATATATATGCCTTCCATCATTTATGGACACCCTTATTGCACATCCTTCTCGAGACGGCATATTTATCCTAAATGAGTTAGTTCTTCATAGGAATTGGATGCTATGAAGCAAGAATTCAAGTTTTACACATTTCAAGGTTAAACAGTAGAAAATATATAGATGACATTGAAACACCATTTGCTAGGGTTATTTGTGTGGAGGTATGGTGGCACTATTTCCCAGGAACATAGAACAGCCCTTCCCTCTTTTCCAGGAATCTCCCTCACAGGTACGTTATATCACCTCGTCCTGTGTCGCGCCTTGCCTCGTTATAGGTTTTAAAAAAACGGGACATTTCCAATTTAAAATTGCCGAATTCGAGACAGATTTTTGGATCTGAGGCTAAAAGAAGCCTATCTTTCCAAACAATAACCCGTACATAATCAAATAAACTAGAACCTCGTGGACCATCGGAATCCTCTGGAGAGCATGAGTGCCCCAGAATTCATATTGAAGACAGGCTGATGAAATTAGATTCTGATAATTACATCACTTAATAGGGTTGGTGGAATGTCTTTCCCTGTATGATTACACTGGTCTAAAAGCCCGTGCGAGCACGCGCTGAAAAACATAGAATGAGAATATTTCGTGAAAGACTTTCTCCTCTTTCTTCGTCAGTTTCACTATTCCTGGAAGCATCCTTTTAAGCAGCGTTTTGTGAACGTCGTCATGCACGCATATCCACTGACTGTAACTCCAGAACTTCTCTCCTTCTCGCACGCTCAGTAGAACCCGCCACAGTATAGTTGTAACCTCCCCACTTTTTCGGGGTATTTTGAGAACGCCAACATTTAAAAAATAAGAATATTGGAGCACCAACTCAATGCCGCAACCATACTCGAGGCACCGTATAAACTGGCAACGAAACTGGTAACACGACATAGTATGACATTTCCTGGAATGACTCAAGCAATCCATCAAGCAACCCCGGACTTTATCAATTAGGTGCCTAGCCTCACATACGACTTAATTTTCATGTATTTTTCCTTCTCGTTACTTTTTCAACGCCATATGCAAGAAGAACCGTGGTATGAGGCGTCGAGTATATGTGGTTTCAGGCGCATGCTCATTATTTTTTCCTGCAACAGTCTTCTTAAATCTCTACATCCTTGAGGCATTTTAACAGAAGAACATTCGAGGGTCACTCAATAAGTTATCTACCTGAATAAGAAAGAAACATCCGAGGGGGAAAATAACACTTTATTTTTCAATGTCGTCACCTTTTAATTCAACACACTTATTCCACTTTGATTCCAAGGATTTTATTCCCTGGGAATAGAAGTCAACTTCNTGGTGTTCGCACGGTAGTGCAACTCAAGGCGCACTTCGCTGCATTTCGTGGATCCAGGGGCGAAAATCAATGCCCAGTACAATCGCGATAGGATTTTTTAAGGTGAGGTGTTGCCTGAGTTCAGCCGATTATTTCCACATGGTAGGTGAACTTTCCAACAGGATGGAGCGGCCTCGCACACCGCGAACATCTCACTGGAGTGTTTACGCGACCATGCATTTGACTTCATCTCCAAGAACGAATGGCCGCCGAGTTCGCCTAAACTTAATCCTATGGATTATTGCATCTGGTCCGTTCACGAGGCACATGTCTACGCCAAAAATCATTGCAGTTTGAAGAGTCTTCGGGATACTCTACGCAAGGAGTGGGCCAAAAAATACCAAAAGACACTATTCGAAACTGTATAGCTTCATTGCTGAACAGACTCGAGCTTGTGTTTCTCAACGAGGGGGTAGATTTGAGATCTAGTTATCATAAGTCGGAGGTATTGCTGTTGTGTAATCGAACCTGTTGGTGCCATCCTCATCAGTCACAATATATATTTAAAAACGTATCTCCAAAATGTGTACCCAAAGGGAATATACCTGCGAAATCTAATTTTTTCTAAACACTGCATCCCAATAGGTACTTGTGTACCAAGTGTCACATTTCTAACTTTTCTAGAACATGGTTAGAATTAGCGTCAGTCAGTCACTCTGTCATGATCGCCTATATTTATTAGACTAGCGACTTTCGAGAAAATCGCTATTGTCCAGCCTTAGGCGCTCCATTACCACGATAGTAATTCATTCAATAATTTGTTTTCATAGTGGCGAAAACCTATTAAAAGTATATGCCCATCGGAATGTGTATCGAGAAAGAATAAACCGATATTTTCATAGGAATAATTACTCACATTTTTTCTTGTGTGCCTAACTTCACATATCTTCATATTCAGGGAGATAACTCATTGAGTGGCCTTGGTATATACTGTACTTACATCATTACATTTAGCTTATCGTTCCCGAGCGCTGCCGACCCGTTTCACTCATGCGTCAGTAAAAAAAAAAAAGGTCCTGTTTACGGATGAGAACATTTCTACCATGGAACAGGTCCTAAATGCTCAAAATGATTGGGTATGGGGACTCAAGTATGATGACATTTCTAAGTAATTTCGGTCGGTACCGCGCCATCAGAATCCTCAGAGTATGATGGTGTTCGCACGGTAGTGCAACTCAAGGCGCACTTCGCTGCATTTCGTGGATCCAGGGGCGAAAATCAATGCCCAGTACAATCGCGATAGGATTTTTTAAGGTGAGGTGTTGCCTGAGTTCAGCCGATTATTTCCACATGGTAGGTGAACTTTCCAACAGGATGGAGCGGCCTCGCACACCGCGAACATCTCACTGGAGTGTTTACGCGACCATGCATTTGACTTCATCTCCAAGAACGAATGGCCGCCGAGTTCGCCTAAACTTAATCCTATGGATTATTGCATCTGGTCCGTTCACGAGGCACATGTCTACGCCAAAAATCATTGCAGTTTGAAGAGTCTTCGGGATACTCTACGCAAGGAGTGGGCCAAAAAATACCAAAAGACACTATTCGAAACTGTATAGCTTCATTGCTGAACAGACTCGAGCTTGTGTTTCTCAACGAGGGGGTAGATTTGAGATCTAGTTATCATAAGTCGGAGGTATTGCTGTTGTGTAATCGAACCTGTTGGTGCCATCCTCATCAGTCACAATATATATTTAAAAACGTATCTCCAAAATGTGTACCCAAAGGGAATATACCTGCGAAATCTAATTTTTTCTAAACACTGCATCCCAATAGGTACTTGTGTACCAAGTGTCACATTTCTAACTTTTCTAGAACATGGTTAGAATTAGCGTCAGTCAGTCACTCTGTCATGATCGCCTATATTTATTAGACTAGCGACTTTCGAGAAAATCGCTATTGTCCAGCCTTAGGCGCTCCATTACCACGATAGTAATTCATTCAATAATTTGTTTTCATAGTGGCGAAAACCTATTAAAAGTATATGCCCATCGGAATGTGTATCGAGAAAGAACAAACCGATATTTTCATAGGAATAATTACTCACATTTTTTCTTGTGTGCCTAACTTCACATATCTTCATAATCTGCCCTGATTGGTCACATTGGAAAAGTGGGACATATATCAATACTTAGCAATCTAATAGTATTTCTGCTGCAAGTTTCAACTTTCTTTTGTTCTCTTCTTCCTTGTGTCAGTGAAGTATCTTGAAGAGCACCTTTTGGAAAAAAAATGCCCTCAAGGGTTTCACGTAAAAATTAACATTTTTACTGAAAGCAGTACTTAGAGATCTACCTGCAAACTAAGTTTCAACCTTATCTGATTGTTCTTATTGCAGGTGCAAAAATATATTTGGAAAAGCCAATATAGCCAAAAGCTGTGTCCCTGGGGTATGCATCTCAAAATTTAAATTTTTTCTGGACTCACCACCACCTGTTATTGCTGTGCAAAGTTCAACATTTCTATTTTTGTACAATTCAGTGGAGAAAAAAAAATTATTTGAAAACGTCACCCCCTAAAGATATGCCCCCAGAGCATGCATCCAAAACTTTCTAACGTTTTTTTAAACTCAGGGTCTTAGTAGGTCCGCCCATGTCACATTTCAGAGTTTCATGTTTATCCGTTTGACTGAAGCAATTATATCTAAATAAAAACATCTTCCCCAAAAAAGGATGCCCCAAGGGCATGTACCTCCAAAGTCAGATTCTTTCTGAACTCTGCATCAAAAAAAGTACATGTGCACCAAGTTTACAATTTCTACCTTATCTAGAACATGGTTGGGATTAGCGTCAGTCAGTCAGTGATTCAGTCAGTCATGATCGTCTATATACAGGGTGTCTGATAAGTCAATACCTATTTTTAAGTTGGTAATACATAATGAAGGAGCCACATTATAATGGTAGCTATCACTGGAATCGAAAGCTTATTCTTTACCATTGTTGTTACAGGTGACTAAAAATGCCTCCAGTGCTTAGCGTAGAAGAGCGAGCAAAATTTGCTGCAAGGTACGAAGTATGGAAATCGGTTATTCAAGTTCAGCGTTGGTGGAGAGCTGAAAATGGTAGAAATGCAACGCTCAACCCCAAAACCATCAGAAACTGCCATAGTAAATTCATGTGAACTGGTTCTCTTTTGGACTTGCCATGTTCTGGTCGACCGTTAACGTCACGACCTGAAGAAAATGTTGCTACTGTCCGGGAAATGTTTGAAAGAAGTCCTAAAAACTCCATACGTCAGGCATCCAGAGAAAGCGGGCTAACACGCTATACCATTGAGACAGTTTTGGAAAAATGATTTCCATTTCCGTCCCTGGAAGCCTCATTAAGTCTAGCAAATCTTTCCCGAGGACTGTGACCACCGTTTGGAATTTTCAGAAATCATGCTATGATGGAAAGAAGATAATCCTAATCTGTTTGACAACATCATATGGTCTGATGAGGCAGTTTTTCATGTGGGTGGTTTTGTTAACAGACATAACTGTCATTATTGGGGTAACGTTGATCCAGGTGCTATTGGTGAAAAAATGCAGTCACGACCAGAGGTAACAGTATGGTGTGGCATGACATCGACCAATATGGTAGGTCCTTATCTTCTACGGGACACAATAAACGGTGAACGCTATTTAAATATACTTCAGAACTTTGTGTTGCCTATCATTACTCAATGGAATAACGCTGCAGAGCTCATATTTATGCAAGACGGTGCACCTCCACACTTTTGATATTGAAGTTCGCAACTGGCTTGACACCTCCTTTCCAGGACAATGGTTAGGTCGTCGTGGACCAACAGAGTGGCCTGCTAGAAGCCAAGACCTTACACCTTGTGATTTTTTCTTGTGGGGCTGGGCCAAGGAAGAAGTTTACAAGACTTGCCCAAGAACTGTTCATGATCTTGAGGACAGAATCCGTGATGTTTTCAAAGCAGTTCCGCATGATTTCTTAAAAAAAGAAGTGGATCATGTACCAAAACGTTTACAGAAATGCATTGATAATGCTGGTGCTTATGTTGCCTTCTAAAGGGGATAGTTGGTAATAGCAATAAATATTCTATAGTTTCCATGACCAAATAAATGTTAAACTTATATGACTATTGTTCAGGATGTATTTGAAAATAGGTATTGACTTATCAGAAACCCTGTATATTAGATGTATTATTTGGATTTTTTTCTACACATGCTGAAAATGGAAACTGAATATCCCATTTTGTGATGTTAGTGTACTTTGCCGAATTTTTTAAGATGTGGGGATCGAGATAAAAATATATCTCATGTCATATCAAAAGGCGTTCCGAGATCTATTCAACGACATGAGTGTCGTCCTGTTGTAATCACGCACCAATATGTTATGAATGTATAATGTCGGTCATTTTTGGCCTTTGCATTGCGGCGATATCTCCAAGAGGTCATGCATGTATTTTTTCATAGGTGGAACCCATGATTGGTACTGATATTAAATAAGGATTTTCTTGAATTTATTTTGCTAAAATCACAGGGAAAGTGGTACTGAAAGAATACTGTCTTTGCTGGTGCGGTATTTTGTTTCCTGGAAAATCTGAATTTTTATTTCCGATCGTTATTATTCCCGCTTGCTTGGAGGCACCTTCAATCCTCACATCTTATTCGAATAATGTGAACATTCCAGTTTCTTTGCCTTTACGTTCTGAATACTCTTTAATGCTGTTCAATTGTTTTGATAATGTATAGCTTGGCAACCTTGTCGATATCATCGGCTTCGAACACCAAAATTTCAAGATCTTCAACTTGGAGATGCCCACTATCATGCCCAATATGTTCATGAACCTTCAGCGGAACCCTTTTCAGACGCGATTCGTACTTCCTTGTGTACTTTGTCCTTTGACGTCAGAGACACAGAAATTGTTATTCATGACAATGTCATGAAAGTGTAAAAGTCTCTTGTGCCTGGAATTGTAACTGTTCTTGCATACCGAGTGGAGAGTTTCTTTCTTGTCTGGGTGATCTCTTTCTCTGATATCCAAATGCAGTTGATGGTATTGAGAATCTTCTCTGCCCAATGGAAAAGGTCATTTGGTGTCAGGATTTGGCCATCATAGGGACGTTGGAGGCTTGCATGGTCTGCCAGCCTATTGAGGGTGCCACCAACTCCATCACATGGTCTCTTACCATGCGATGTTGTGAAGAAATTCCATGAAGCATCTAATTGGCAATCCTTCCGATGTTGGGGAAGGATTCTGAAGTTTTTCTTATTCTTGTACTGGAAGGCAGCCCCATCAATGAAGTAATGCACCTTCTTGATATCTGGATCACTTCGTTTGAAACGGCTGAGAAACGCATTTTGAAAGCAATATACTGCAGCATTCTCATGTTGCAAGCAGTCAAAAATGACACCAAAGCTGCTCACTCCAAGATCTGATGATAACGATCTCTGACAGACCACAATGTGGTGAACTGCAGCTTAGATGTTGTTCCAATGAAATGAATGTGATGCATATTGGGCAACAAATCTATAATTTTCTTCAAAGTTCATCATCACGAGAGTTTCATTGCTTGTCAGAATCTCCTTCAGATCTGTGAGGTAGTCTGATAGAGATTCCTCAATGTAGTGATGCTTTTTCAGCTGTGTGATCTTCTCCAATAGCTTCTCCTTGAACCCTTCAATAGTGGACACAGTTGTATCAAGAGATGCTCGATCGGCCGCAACCCATTGCTTGTAGGAGATGGAATCAAAAAAAGTCGTTTAGTTCCTCAGTGGCATCAAGATCCTCCCTCAGAGCAAAACTCCCAGGGCACTCTGCGCACTTTTCGAGCATGCACTCCTCCCTCTCCAAGCTGCACACAGTAATCTGCATGAGGTTCTTATAATTATCTTTGAGATGGACAATTTGGATCATCAGTTTTACATTTTGATCATAAGTGTGAACAAAAACCGAGCAAACCGAGTGTGTTCCTGCTGCACCAGGAGGTACGCACAATAATGGTCTGAATGACGCAAATGAGTAAAATCCTACTTCCATTTTTTGGTTTCAATATCATCATTGGCACCAGCTAGCTGGTGCCAATGATACAATTTGGACTCGTTTGATTTTTGATTCGTCCCATAGGAATTATTTTCGCATAAGAGTTTTCAAGTCTTCTGTCTTAAATTCCTCGAGCTTTTCATGGATTCCTCTTTCCTCAGAAGTTGAAGGAATATTAATGTTCATGAATCTGCACAGCTAGCGTTCCATTGCGTCTTCAATTCTGCGAATCTTTCTCGCCACGTATGGTGTCCTGTGAATAGCTGCTCTCCTCTTCAATGGGCTTCAACCTTATCCAGAAGTTAAGCCTATGAAGGTAATATTATATGAGAGGGAAGACCAAATGGATAAAATTAAATGCAATAATTGCAATAAAAATAAGGACGATATAAGCCCCCTACAACTTTATTTAATGGAGAATAATTAACAAAATCACAAGCCATAGAACAATTACATAAAAAATTATGCAGTTTATAGAGTTTTATGAGAGAGCATATCGAACCAAGTCAAGGCCACAACCACCCGGCTGTAGAAAATGCACAACATTTCGGTGCATGACTGTAACAGGACAAAATTCAAGTCGTTGAATAGATCTTGGAACGCTTTTTAATATAACATGAGATATATCTTTATCTCGATCCCCACATCGTAAAAAAATAGGTCAAACTTCACTAAAATCACAAAATGGGATATTCACTTTCCATTTTCAGCATGTGTGAGTAAAAAAAATCAAAATAATATTTACATAATAAAACGGAGATAGAGGTGGAATCTTCGCACTGCAATTTTGGTTTAGTTATGTTGCCTCCCACAAAAGAAAATGGGGTGGTGGAATTCTAAACAATTAGTACATTTTGAAATACACATGTAACTTAAAGATTCATAAAACACTCATCTTCGTGGCAATATTTAGATTTTGCTATTTCAGACCTTTCATATGAGCTATGACAAGCATTTATCGCTGGCAATACTTGGTACACATGTACCTTTCAGGATGCAGAGTTCAGAAAAAAAGGCGACTCTGTAGGTATTTGCCCTGGGGGCACCCATTATGGGGGGATATGTTTTCAATGATATATATTTGTTTCAGTCAAAAGGAGAGACATAGAAAGCTGAAACATGACATGGACGTGCGTATCGAGACACAATGTTCGGGAGAAATACCATGTTTCAGATGCATGCCCTGGGTGCACACTTTTGGGAGGTGACGATTTCAAATATTTTTTTTTAGTCCTACCGATTCGGCCAGCGATCGAAAGGTGAAACTTGATACGTGAGTTCCTATTGGGAACTTGAATTCAGAAAAAATCAGACTTTGGAGGTAAATGCCCTGGGGGCACAACTTTCAAGGGAAGATATTTTCCAATATTGTTTTGTTTCACTCTAACAGATAAACAGGGAAAAGCTGAAACGTGACATGGACGTACCTAATCAGACTCTGAGATCAGGAGAAATGTGAAGCTTTCGATACATGGCCTGGGGGCATAATTTTGGGCAGTGACATTTTCAAGAAACTTTTTTTGTCCACATATTTGTACAGAGAAGAATATGTGAAGCTTAGTACAGCAATAACTTAGGTGATGGTAAGTTCAGAAAAAATTCAAGTTTCGAAGTGCATACACCCAGGGTACAGCTTTTGGCTGTGTCGGCTTTTCCCAATATATTTTTGCACCAGCAAAAAAGAGCAAACGAATAAGGTTGAAACTTGGTATGCACGCAGTTTTCTGAATATTGATTTCATTAAAAATGGTAAGTTTTAGGTAAAACCCTTGAGTTTTATTTCCTCTTATGCTTTTTTGGAAACTTTTTTGATTCGATGTAAGGAGAAAGGTAAAGAAAGTTAAAACTTGGAGAAATGCCTGTTCGAATGTTTAGTATATGTCCTACGTTTCAGATAGGCTCAGGGCAGATTATGAAAATATTTGAAGCGAGGCTCACAAGAAACAATGATACATATATATCAGTTTGTTCCCTCTCGGTACACATTGCGAAGGCCACATCCTTTTCATACGTCTATGCCACTTCGAAAATAACTTATTGATTGAATCACTATTCTGGAAATGGAGGGCTGAAGGCGTGACAATATCGAGTTTGTTTGGCCTTCGGGCAAACAAACTCGCTAGAATTCAATACTTTCACATCACTGATTAGTTCATGGGTTATTAGCATTAGCTTATGGTACAGGTACCACTGATTCTGAAAAAGAACGGGCCATTTTTAAGAACTTGTTCGACTATAGCACAGAGGGAATTTAGCTCGTGCGGCGAAATCTTAATGAATAATTTCTGAAAGTGCTTCGCCTCCACATTAACACGAGTGAACAACAGTGCGGGTGTTAAATGTGAGTTGCAGCAGCAATACTTTCCATTGCGGCAGCAATTTGAAAAAAGTCCCCTCACTGCTTCAAAATGTACCGCCTGGCAGTGCTCGCTGAGTCTAACGACGGTAGTTATTGAGATGACATAGAGAGGTCTGACAAAATATCCTGAGTTCCGTGGTGTAATGGTAGCACACCTGACAGGTAAGCAAGAAGTCCGGGTTCAATTCCCGGCCGCCTCCCTGCTTTCGTCACCTGAGTGCTGTGTTCCTTGCATTAAGTTGTTCAGCAGGCTGCACGGCTCTCCTATTCCCGATGTCAGCATTCGCTGCCTCTTGTTCTTCAGCGGTCTGAGAGGCCTTATGCTCCCTACGTGCAAGTGGGTACTGTTCATCACTCATTCTAGCTGTTATTGCTAGCTCCTCCTAAAGCACCGATTTAGGTACTTCGCACCGCAACTGCAGTAGCAAACGTTCTTTCCGCGCCTGCACCAACCATTTTTTTTACCAGCAACAACTGCCTCAACGCCCTATTGAATTCTTGTGGATGGCCGAGCGCCGAGTAACTATTGAATTATTTGTGGATGGCCGAGCGCCGAGCAACTGTTGAATTCTCTGTAGATGGCAGAGCTCCGAAAAAACTGCTGAATTCTATGTAGGAGGCCGAGTGCCGATGTTGCCCTCAGTGCGTTAGGCCCTAAGTGAATTTTATGTAGAAGGCCGAGCGCCACATCTTGTTTATAGGGCTTAAGTGATCTATGTTGAAGGCTGAGCGCCCGTTGCCGATACCTGAACTGTCGGAAGTCAATTCCTGAAGCACTCCCTATAGTTACTGTGTTGTGATGTTGGAAAGAGGAACTTTATTTTCCTGTCTTCTTGTTGCCTTATTCCAAACGCTTGAAACGGACCTAGAGTAGGTGGTTGTCTGCAGAAACAGACAACCACGCCTGCGTTACATTGGTGTCAGAAGTGGGATTGGGATGATCTTTTTGAAGATCTATTGAATTCCCTGCTGGATTTGATTCGATCTTTCAGATAGGATTGCATCTGTTGTCAAGTTGAATAGGGTCATATCTGGCTATTGGAGGCTGGATGAGATTGTTTTTCTTTTTGGAGTTAGGCTAGTTATCGTTTTATGGTTGTCTAGTCACCAGGCTGTTTTGAAGATTTTGCCCAAAAAAGGGTTTTTATTTCTTTTGAAGATTGTTTCAGCTATATATTTATTTCTGTTCCAAGGTGGTAACTGTGTCCTTGATGGCTCTCTCAGAAGCTGATGATAAAGCCAGCAGAGATACCCTGATTGGGTCAACTCTTTCCAATTTGGCTTTCAGAACAGACATCCCCAGATATAAATTGGGGCAGAGTATTGAGGAGTACTTGAAAATGTTTGATATGGTGGCAGATTTTAATAATCTCACTGCACAGCAAAAGAAGGGCCATCTCCTGCTTGTCTTTGACATTGGTACCCTTCCTCACAAGCTAGTGTCAGATTCTCCTGTCTCAGAGGACTTTGCTGCCTTGAGAGATAGGTTGGTCTCTATATTCAAGAGCAAGTACGTACAATTTGACAGGATGAGTGCTTTTAAGTCACGAGTTCAGGTTTATTCAGAGTCTGTCTCTGAGTTCAAAGAAACCTTGTTCATCTTGTATATGCAAGCAGGTGGATCCGATGAAGGTCTGGATACCAATACATTCTTCAGGGATCATTTCATTGAGCGTCTTCTCCCACAGATCAGGGACAGAGTGCGTCTGGAAGTACCGTTGACTTTGAAAGCCGCAATGACAAAAGCTGAGAAAACTGAAGCTGCTCTAGGGTTAAGAGGTGCACTAGCCTCTGTTTTTCATAAATATCTGTCTACTGTTGATCCCATGTCCTCATCTCAACATGGTCAAACTAGTCTGTTTTCCCAACCACAATTCAGACCTCAAGTGTCAGGGCCAGAGCAGGCTCATAACTTATCACAGATCTTTGACTATTCCCCTCTTGATGGAATATCAGTCATGAGCACCCAATCTGGGAGAAGTGTGACACATGGTACCCCTTCTGTGGTGCCATCCGTTGGTTCTTCCTTGCCAGGAGTTCCCTCTAACATTGTCATGACAGCACTCCAGCGGATAGAGGATAGGCTAGCCAAATTGGAAGTTAATCCCCATAACCAGAGTAGTAACCAACATGCTCAAGCACAGTCTTTCAGATCTGAGAGAAGGGAACAGCCTAGAGTTGTTCGATACACTCAGTCTTAGAGTCCAAGCCAAACCCGAAGTGGGCCTCTGAAGTGTTTTAGATGTCAAAGAATTGGCCATGTAGCAAGGTTTTGTCGTGCCCCATACTGTCCCCAGTGCCAACGTTTTGGACATCTGTGCAGGGATTGCCAAGTGAACTTTAAGTCAGTCAGGTCTCCTTCAACAAGCCCTCGACCTGGACAAAGATGGGACAGATTTGTTTAAGGACCTACCTCAGTCTCTAATCCTTCTTGCGACATGGGAAACTGAGTGGGGCTGCCCAACAGGGGCATCCGGCAGCCCGAGTACAAGAGCCAAGGAATAATAAGCCCCAAAGTTCCACTACAACTAGGCCTAAGGAATCTGAGAGGAGACATCCTCCAGAAGCACTAGAACATGCTCTAACAGGGTATGTTGGTTCTCATGGTGTTTTTCAAGTTTCTTGGAAAGTTGAGGACTCTGTTCAAACCCAGGCAGTTCTTGACACTGGTGCTTCAACATCAATGGTGTCAACAGGTTTTATCCAGCAGTTGCCTACAGAACATGGGAAGGTTTGCTCTTTTCCCACACAAATTTTAGCAACTAATGGAAATCCCTTGAGGGTTGAAGGAAAGGTATCCTTGTTGATTGAGGTTGAAGGATTTTTCTGTCCACACACTTTTTGGGCAGTGGCTGATCTCCTTCCTTCTCTTATCCTTGGCATGCCCAATAGTCCTTTTGTAATGGATCCCTCAAAAACGGTTTTGGTCAAAAAGGACCAGGGTATTTCTCATCCAGGAAGACAAGTTATGTTGACAGAGAGATCACCAGTATCTGTCTTTGCAGTCTCTGATTAACATATCCTCCCAGGTCAGGAAGTCTGTATACCTGTCATGGTGAAAGGCGTCTCACTTGGTGTTCAAGATCTAATGGAACCATCTGAGCATTTTCGTGATTGCTTGGCGGCTCAAGTATTAATGTTCTCGTGAAAGGTAGGAGCCTGTTGTGAATGACTAATCCATCTCGCCTGGACTTCGTTATCAGGAAGAAGCAGGTGGTAGCTGAATTTGTTGAACTTGAGGATCAGGTTGAGGTTTGTAGTTTCCTTGGTCCAATGGAAAACTTTCAAAATTCTGGTCAGGACAAGGAACAACAGATGCATGTGGACCTTTCAAGGTTCAACATTAATCAGGCTGAATTAACCCCTGGACAAGTAAGGAAGGTTGAACAACTATTCAAAGTTAACATGTCTCTTTTCCCTCCTGATGGTGGCCCAATTGGCCGAGCCAAGAATGTCCAGCATAGCATTGATACTGGGAGTGCTCCTCCTATTAGGATCCCTCCATGAAGAAGCTCACCTCAGGATAGAGAAATCCTTGAAAAAGAGATGAGTATAATGCTACGTCAAGGAGTAATTCGACCATCTATGAGTCCATGGGCGAGCCCTGTGGTAATAGTCAAAAAGAAAGATGGCTCAAACAGGGTATGTTTGGATTTTCGTCGTTTAAATGACGTGACGAGGAAGGATTCATATCCTCTTCCTCGGATTGATGATTCATTGGACTCATTAGGTGGTGCAAGCTATTTTTCCACACTGGATGTTGTCAGTGGTTACTGGCAGATTCCTGTGGGTGAGCAGGATATTTGTAAGACTGCATTTAATACTCCTTTTGGTCTTTTTGAGCGTTTGACCACGGGTCATTCCACGTCAGATCGACCAGAGATTTTGGTCGACCATCATCGATTTGGCTGAAATTTGGTGAGGAGGTAGCGTTTGACCCAAAAACGGGAAATCCAAAATAATTTTTTTTTCTGACCACTGGTGTGTCTGTGGCGAGGTCACAAAATGTTGACTTATTTTAGCTGGTGCAGCAGACCTCTATCAGACTTTCTTTAATAACTCCTTAGCTATTTGTCACAGAATGTTCATATGAGACTCCTTTTAACGGTCTCTTTTAGCTCTATCTTTAAAATGTATTTCAAGCTAATATTCATGTATACTCATTTTATATAAAAATTCGAAGGCGTTTGACCTTTGACCCTTCATATAAAAATATATCATGTTTAAATGTCACAAAATTTACAAGATAACACGGAAATAATAGGGTAATGAGGCTCATAAATTTTCAGGAGGATGTTTTTGCTCCTGTTTCGAGATATGTGCAAAAATGTGCTTTACATTTTCCGTTTTTGGATCCATCATATTCAGAAAGCTGAAAAAAAAATTTTCTCCGGCAATATGGATTAAGCCGACCAATATCATGTTGTCTTAATTATACGTATATGGAGCTGATATATCTCCAGATTCGGTTTTTCAACCAGCAATGAGACAGGTACAACAACAGAAAACATTTTCAATAAAATGCTGTTTACAAGGCTTCGGAAGAATATTATTCACGTAAGGAAACTGTGATATCTAGCACATCTTCCTTCGGCACATCCGGAGCTTCTGAATGCATCCGACATTCAATCCTGCTTCAGAATATCCTGGTGAAACACAGCGAACCCTCAATACACTCCCTCAAGACATCGATATAACGCTGATAAATACGGCCCGACTGTTTGGTAGTCATCGAGCACAGTATGCAGAAGGCAAGCTAAAGAAGTCAGCAACTATGAAAGCGCAATTAGAATCGATAGCCAAGCCAGAGAATCCTACGGGGTGGGGCAGGTAAATTGGGACAAACTATAATGGAAATTAAAAAGACATGTTTTGCAAGCAAAAATCAATATATTGAAATGAAAATTGGCACAGAAGCAGTTCAAACACATTGATGTGGACCTTTCTAGGTTCAATGTTGATCAGCATGGATTAACTCCTGTACAAGTAAAGAAAGTTGAACAACTATTCAAAGTTAACATGTCTCTTTTCCCTCCCGATGGTGGCCCAATAGGCCGAGCCTAGAATTTCTAGCATAGCACTGATACTGGGAGTGCTTCTCCTATTTGGATCCCTCCACGAAGAAGCTCACCTCAGGATAGGGAAATCCTTGAAGAAGATATGAAAATAATGTTAAATCAGGGAGTAATTCGACCATCCATGAGTCCATGGGCGAGCCCTGTGGTAATAGTAAAAAAGAAAGATGGGTCGAACAGAGTATGTTCGGATTTTCGTCGCTTATATGACGTGACGAGGAAGGATTCATCTCTTCCTCGGATTGATGATTCGTTGGATTCACTAGGGAGTGCAAGTTATTTTTCCACACTGGATCTCGTCAGTGGTTACTGGCAGATTCCAGTAGCTGAGCAGGATATTTGTAAGACCGCATTTAATACTCCCTTTGGTCTTTTTGAGTGTTTGACCATGCCTTTTGGTTTATGTAATGCCCCTGCAAGCTTCCAAAGAATGATGGACCAGGTTCTTCGCTCCCTCAAGTGGGAAGTGTCATTGGTTTATATCGATGACATCATTGTTTTTTCTTCATGTTTTGAAACCCACTTGCAACGACTTCAGTTAGTATTTGATCGGCTCAAGGGTGCTAGTCTCATGCTGAAAGCCTCAAAGTGTCATTTCTTTAAACATCAAGTAAAGTATTTAGGGCACATTGTGTCTCAACAAGGAGTAGCACCTAATCCAGCCAAGGTACAAGCTATTGCTGAATTTCCCTTGCCATCTAACGTGAAAGAGATGCAACGGTTCTTGGGAAAGATTGGATATTACAGGCATTTTATCAAGGATTTTAGTTCCATCGCTGCTCCCCTTTATCATCTGACTCAAACTGGTGTCAAGTTTGAATGGTCAGATTCAGCTCTGAGAGCATTTCAAATCCTAAAAGAACAAATGTCATCTAGTCAGGTTCTTGCTTTTCCCTGTTTTGATCTTCCTTTTATCCTTGAGACTGATGCATCCTCCATTGGAGTTGGTGCAGTTCTCTCTCAAAAGTTTGATGGAATAGAACGGCCCATATGCTTTGCTAGTCAGAAGTTGAGCAGGTCTGAAAAGAACAATTCTTAGATACAGCGAGAGACACTTGCAGCCCGATGGGCACTTCAACAGTTTCGTCCCAATTTACTTGGAAATCATTTTATTCTTCGCACTGACTATAATCCGTTGGTCTATCTTCGTCACCAAAAGGAACTCAAACAGACTTTGGCTCGATGGGCTTTGGAGTTTGAAGAATTTGTGTTTCATTTTGAACATCGGCCAGGTAAGGAAAATGGGAGAGCTGATGCTTCATTTCGAATACCCATTGGATCACCGCCAGTTGGTGATAATGATTGCATGTTTCTTGATCCACCCAAAGTAACACCTATCTCATATTTTGCTGATCATTCGCAACCATTTGGAGACTCCAAGTGGTGTTCCGAGCAAATACCTGATCCCTCAATTGGTCCATTGATTAACTTGATCCAAAGGTCTCAGCAAGATGAGGTTGTTCCTCTAGTAAGATCCGACTCTGATCTCTCCTTTAATCATTAGAATTTGTACATCTTTAAACGCTCATATCTCTGAGAGGACGCAACCGTTCTTTACGAAATTTGACCACAATATAGAGCAACCTTTGCCAAATTATTGGACAGAGTTTCTTAATCGCAGCGCCATCTATTGAGTTGAAACACCAATTCTGACAAAACCTCTGAAACCAAGATCTTATCAACNAGGTCATTTGGGAGTCAGTAAAACCAGGGACAGGTTAAGGGACAAACTCTATTGGTTTAACATTGATCAGGATGTTGCAGTATGGATCCGCACATGTAAGGCATGTCAATTGAAACAACATTCGCCTGCATTTCATCACGCACCGATGCAACCACTCTCTCATCCTGAAAGATTCTTCCAAATGGTTGCAGCAGACATACTTTGTGCTCTGCCTGTTACTCCGTCAGGCAATAAAGTTGTCCTTGTCGTCAGTTACTATGCCACTCGCTGGGTAGAAGCTTTCGCCCTACCAGATGACAAAGCTGAGACAATTGTCAGGAAGCTTGTAGATGAAGTCTTTCTCCGCTACGGGTTGCCTGAGCAATTCCATACTGATCGTGGCAGACAGTTGAAGGGACACTAATAAAGGAAGTTTGCAGATTGTTGGGTGTTCAAAAGACATGTTCCACACCTTATCACCCACAAGCCAATGGTCTCGTAGAGCGATTAAATAGGACTATTGTTTCTATGCTCCGAGCCTATGTGACTGAAGACCATCAACAAGAATGGGATGTTTGGCTCCCCACTCTTTTGTTTGCGTATAGAACATCTGTCCATGAATCCTTGTCTGTTAGTCCTTATGAGTTAGTTTTTGGACAGTCACCCCGTACACCTGTTGATGTGGATACCCTTCCAAGTTTTCAGCATAATTATTCTGGACATCTTGCTAAGTCTCTTCAGGAATCCCGTGAAAGAGCTATAGGGAACTTGAGGAAGGCTCAACTAAAGCAAAAATTGTATTATGATGCGCATAGAAGAATTAGTACTCCTTGGAAGGTTGGTGATTGGTATGGATCCAAAGAGGAAAGTTTCCTAGAGGGAAAGCAGCCAAATTGTGTGCCAAATATTAATTGACTCCTTATCGAATAGCTGAAGTAAGAACACAAACTGCTTTGGTTGAGAATATTGACACTTTGAAGTCCAAGCCTGTTGCTTTTGATAAGATGAAACGATGTCATCCACGTCCACAACATCTTGATATTTCCTTTGAATCCTCCACTTCATCTAGTAACACAGATGATAGTCAAGATGTAGTGCAGATTAGCAGAATCCCTATTTTTAGAGGATCAAATTTACATTCCTCTCCTTTGGACTGTCAAAGTGACGTGCAACATTCACCCTTGTCTTCTCCAACTTCTGGTCAGGAAATTCAACGTTCTAAAGATTATTCATTAATTGGTGAGAACTCACAGTCTATGATGCAGGCGACTGATCCACTTCCAGCTCCTATTTCTAATATTGAGGTCCAGGTTTCTCAGCCAGATAAAAATTCACAAGTTCCACTTGATCCATTGAGGAGGTCTCAACGTGCCCGACGGTTTCCTGCACATCTTGAGCCTTATTTTGTTAATTTTTGATTCTTTTCATATAATATATTTTATCCTGATTTCAGACTCATGTGGAGACAGGGCAAGCGTTATTCACAGGGCCTCTCTCATGAAGAGGCTGGCCGCCACAAGAGAAGAAAAATCGTCTCACTCCCTCCTGTTCTTCCCAGCTCCTTGACCCCGATCTCCACTTGGGTTTTGGGTCATTCATTTGTGGCAAGGGCGGAAAATTTCATTCAGATTTATCCATCTCGTTATCCGGACCTTCAGAGTGGGGTGCAGTTTGTGCACAAGTCTGGATGCACTGCTAAATCCTTATTGATGCACCTCCAGAATGTGGTCTTTAGGGATCAACGGCCCAGGGTTCCGGCTCATGTCATCCTACATTGTGGTGATAATGAGCTTGATGATAAAGATCTCACCAAGGGCCCAGATTTTTATGTTGATTGGCTTCTTGACCTTTGTTCTTTTCTTTTCATTAATGGTTGTGTTAAGATTGTGGTTATTAAACCCTACCCAAGGGAACCTGCTCCTCCAAGTGACAGGCGACGTAGGTTGGACTACGAGTCTCGTCGGCAGCTCTTTAATGATATTCTTGCATCCCGGGCCGCAATCCGGTTTGGGGACCAAATTGTTTTTTGGAGGCAGAACGCGTTCAAAGGGGTCACCAACGCCAATCGTTTCCTCCCTGACGGTGTACACCTCTCCCAGCAAAGGATGAAGGTGTATGTCCACATCATTCACCGCATTAAACGCTGGCTGGAAGCTAAATTCCCAGTACAGCCTCATCTTCAACTTTAATTTGAAGAAAAAAAACCCTTGCCATTCTGAAACCTTGTTAATTTGAAACCTTGCCATTCTGAAACCTTGTTAACTTGAAACCTTGCCATTCTGAAACCTTGTTAATTTGGAACCTTGCTAAAATGAAACTTTAGATTGAACCTTTTTGTTTAACCTCTACTTTGGTATTATATATTTTTTTTTTTGCTTTGTGGTTGACAGCCAAGCGCTCCATCATCCCTTTGGTACCTCTTACCATAATTTTCCCTCTTCCTGGATTATGATCGTTTGGATCGAACATCTTTTGTCCCTCTGTGCCCTCAATTTTGTTATTTGCAAAGTGCATCCATTATTGGTGTAGTTCTTCCTTTCCTGGATTAGATCATTTGGATCAAACTCTTTCCACTAATATGGTTATATCTCCTTCATAGCCCTGATCTCATCTGGGTTTTCTTCACCATATTATACTGGTGTAGCCCATCCTATTTGTGCTGTTCATCCCATGGGATCATTTCATCTGGATTGCTGTTCATCCCATTGGATCATTTCATCTGGATTGCTGTTCATCCCATTGGATCATTTCATCTGGATTGCTGTTCATCTCATTGGATCACTGTCATCATCCTGGATATCAAGTCACAGACTTGTCATTATCTGTGATTTCATTTGTGATATTTAGGCCAGATATGCTGTACCACCCAAGAATGCCATTTCCCAAGTAATGCTTTATATTTTTTATGCATTATTTGAAGCATTTTAAGTTTCTAACTGGTTTATTATCCGGCCCTGGCATTTTGGATTGAATGTTTGTTTTGATGTTCCTTTTGGCACTTGCATGATACCCAGGTCTTTCTCCCGTTGGATTTTTGCTTTCGAGGACGAAAGCTCATTAAGGAAGGGACGAATGTAACACCTCTAGCAGACGACGTCCTGTCGGGGTTTTCATATGAGCTGATGCCGCAAGGGTCAGAGGGTGCATTCCAGTGTTGTAGGCTGAATGTCACTCCTTTTGAATAGGTTTGCACGTGCAGTCGTGTGAGCATTTCAAAATAGGGTCAAGCATCCCTGTTTTTCCAATCTGCGTCGCGGAAAGACGTCCTGTTGGCAGGGCAGTCGTCTTCCGGTTCTCTTTTGGATTGTTGCTTTTGCTGATCCCCTACTCGGGCACGACTGTTTGCATCTGACCCTCCTGTTCTCTGTTGCATCTGACCTTTCCGATTTCTGCCATTGCATCTGACCCTCCCGTTCTCTGCCATTGCATCTGACCCTCCTTCGCTCCCCGCATCTGGGATTCCTCCCAAAAGGACCGTCCTCTTCCTTGCTGCATTTCCATCGGTATGGCAAACTGTTTGAATTCTTTGTGGATGGCCGAGCGCCGGGCAACAAAGGAACGCTCGACCTCGACACGTGATATCGAAATGGGCGAAATCGCCTCTCGATATTACTATCTTGAATCTTGATAAACGTGAATTTGAGGAGATTGCGCAGTTTGACCCAGGTAGCTAACCATGAATGGGCCAGGTAAGGCAAATGCTTGGCAAAATGATTTGGGCCAAGTGTGGAAGCCAGATTAGGGCCATACAAGAAATGTCACAATGGTCGGTCTCTAGCCATATCCCTAGTAATGTCCAATACTTGCATCTAATGTGGTGTATTTGTAAATCCATGGACTGACTTCCAAAAGGGGCCAACACCAGAATGGCAGAAGAGATGCTGTACATCGCATGAAATTACTCTACGAATAAATTATGATATCGGTCTTAGCTGAGAGAGTTGAGGTATCAGTCCGCAATACTAATTTGTAGATATTATGGTTAGGGTTATGTGGGCATCCTGGAGCAGCCATGAGATGTGTCCCGCCCACGCTCCTGCTTCTGCTATCAGTGACATGCACTCTATGGCAGTGCTTCGCAACCTGTGTGCCGCAACAAAGTCCCTGATGTGCCGCGGTATTTTCGGAATGATAGGAAATGTAAGACCATCACTGTGTTACACTATTAAAAATTATACACATCGACATTGTGAAATTTGGTTCAGTATGCCGCGAGTATCGAGCAAACTCGAAAGTGTACCTTGAAATAATAAATATAAATAAAGTTTGAGAAGCACTGCTCTATGGTACCATGATCTTCCAAGGCATGCGCACTGTACCGAAAGACGAGGTCAAGGAGACTGAGGCTCCTAGCCATGAGTCAGGTGTTCTTACGGACTTCCGGTCTAGTCTCTGGCTGATTTCAAAACTGCAATCCAGAGTTCAGTTGTTTTTCGGTTCTAGTTTTAGTTCAGTTGCAGTTACAGTTGGGATTTTGTTATGTGAGTAATTGCTAAGACTACAGTGGAACTTAAGTGAGACCAAAGTCTGAATTGAACCTAGAACTGGACTGCCGTTTTGAAACCAGCCTTTGTCATTCCAGTGAGACCCATCATGTTGGCATGGTTAGTGATTATGATGGTTGACCCCCCCCCCCAGTTAAGTGTCAAAGGCAAATGAGTGAGAAAGTCAACCTATTTTGGAGAATGAATGCCAATTGTTTATTGTATAATCATTTCTCTTCCTCAGAAACATGAAAGAAAAACATTAATGCCCTCAGGGTTAACCTACATAATAGGTGCCATGAAATGGGTTTCAAGTAGGAGAGAAGGGTCATGGCCTCAATAGAAGCAATAAGTGCATGACAACTAGAGTCATAGGCAAAGCCCATATTGAAGCCCTTAACTTGATGAGACCAGAGTAAAAGGTGCTCTAGCACCTTTGAGGGAACTCATTTAGGAGATCCTGTATACTGATGCGGACTCTTCCTTGAGAAGTCCCAGCATCCACTAGGTGGAGTGGGCTGTGTTCAGAGACACTCACAACACACCACTTAGTGCAGACTCTGCCACAAAGAAGTCCCAGCACCCATCAGTTGCTAAGAACTTTTAACTTTGACCTAAAATATAGAAAATTGTAGTTTTTGAAATTATTGACCTTACCCATAATAAAACAAAATACCACCTCACATGACCTACCATTCTAGAACATCTTCTCTGGTCTCTTCAACCTTAACTTGACTTCATGCACAAATTGGATCAGTGTCATGGAAAATAAATATTTATTATTTTTTAAATCCACCTACGAAACCAGATCACATTAGGGAGATCCTTGCCATTAGATTTTGAGCATTCTTATATTATTATATTTGGAGAATTAAAAGAAAATTTACAAGAAAATACAAGGCACTGGCTGCTAGGCTATGTCAAAAGACATGAAGGCCCTGAAAATTTGAGCAATAACTGATCTATGGCTGACCAATCTGATACCGTCTAGCTCGTCCACCATCCCTATCTGCAGCTCTGTAGAACCATGCCATTGCACATTTTTTTATTTCCTTCTCAGTGGCATTCTGATGGTGGGGAGTCTGTCGCACAGCACCTGCAAATAGAATTCACTTTAATTGCTCTATTTTCATGGTCTCACATCAGGCAAAAATGATTTAAAACTGCTTCTTCAAAGAGTGATATCATTTAAAACCATTTCTGTCTCTTACTCTTCAAAATTTTTCCCCAGTGCACACATACATTTTAGGTGATATGAAGTCTAAAAGAATTTCGATTATAAATCTGCACATGAGAGTTAACATCATTAAGAAAAATTATTATATAGGCTCTTACATACCCATCAGAATCTCCTTCATTTTGAGAGCCATATTTGTAGTGAGAAGTTTCCTCATAGTATTCCTCGTTGCCTCTGCAACAGTACTTCCTCCCACCAGAGAGAGCAAGTGAATCTGCAATTTAAGCAATGAAGTTTATAATAAGCTATCATGCATGCAAATGATTTATGACTGAGAAGAGCAAGGTAAAATCTCCCCCATGGTCAGTTTGAGATCAATTTCATCATTAGCATATTTCCAGGAATCATTTTCAACTGTATTCAGTTTTCTCCTGTGGTGTATTTTGCAGGGACCATGGACTGAGTCTTGTGAATATGCTAGAGTTTCAACTTTCTCAAATCCATAGATGGGCATGCATTTGTCACAGTTCCATGAAGTAATGGAAACCTAGATATGAAGTGAGTATTAACAGCTAACTATCAAGACTAGAATATCTTTTTTAAAAGAATACTTGTAGGCCTCTCTCATATTGTCAACAGTATTAAAAAGTATAGGAATGAGGCAAAGTATAGCACACCAGTCTTTGAGACTTGTCTTCATTATTTTTTACATAGATCTCAAATTGATCTATGTCTGCTTGTGTTTTCAGTGGAAGGGGTGGCAAACCATCCAGATCGTTTCCTGTGGCTTGGTGTTGTAGCTGCTGCTTCTGTTGAAGAAGCTAAAGGATGTCTTTATTCTGCTTTCTCACTTCAACCAAAATCTGAAGCACATGGTATTCAAAGCCTGAAAAAATTCCATAGGAAAGAGCATAATAACATTCCTGTCAGCAAGGCTTAGCATGGCGAACATGAGTTAAGGCAATAGACTGGCTGGAACAATAATGATGCATGCAAATGAATATCAGTATGCCCTTTCAAATAAGTGTACACAGCATGATTCTCACCTGTCAAATTTGTTCTTGGGAGAGAACTTGCAGAACCTTGCCCATCTGGCTGGACTGCTTATTCCCTTAAATCCCCATAAAAATGTTAAAATTCAGCAAATAAGGAACAGCAGCAGCACTGCTATGAAAACAATTATACTCACCAATGCTCACATCCTCTGTTCTTCTTTCGTGTCTTTGAATCAAAGGAGAATTCAGCAAAGGCTGAGAAGGGAGTCTTACTGTCATCACTACAGGAGCACTCACTGAAATGAACAAGTTCACACCCATGTAATATGTGAATCTTAAATATTGCTTCATCGCTAGATTGCTCTTGCAAATACACATATGCAAAAATTAATCTACATGAAGCCATTAATTCAAGACTCTTAATGCAGACAAGAAATAATTAGCTCCTCAATAGGTCTCACAATTTTGTACAAATTATGTAAATGGTTTACTTCAATTTGCAGAGCATTCATAACATACCATCATTTGCATCTAAATCAGTTTGTAACTTCAGTATAAAACATTGAAGGATTTTGCACCAATGTTAGCTTTTGCATTATGAAAAAAAGCCTGGCCTTCAAGCATGCAGTACATCAACCTGCAGAGGTGAGGAGGTGACTTGTAATTAGATTTATTTACCACTTATTCATGTAAGTTGTTACCTTAGGGCTAAAACCATTTTTTTACTTTAGGTCTAAAATAAGTGACTCTCACATGGTGAATTTTTCTGCTCAGTGAATTGAATGGATTCTTCATCGGAACTTTCCATCCATTGTGGGCACCAACGTTTGCATTTTGGATGAACATCTTCATCAGGACTCTCTCCTGTGTCAAGGTTTGAGGTGTGCTCAGCAATTGCAGTTTTTTTTTTTGCGATCTCATGTGACTCTGCAAGTTTAAGAATAATACAGTGAAGGTGTATCTTTACTTGAGATTCTTCCTGGACTCTGTTAGAGGATGAAATATGTCCTGCATACAATGCTTACCATACTCATGGGAAAGCACACGAACTTCATGGGACACCCAGATGCCAGTGGGACTCTCCTCACACCTAATTGCTTTGGCTATCTGGTCTGCTTTCTTTATGGAGGCCAGAAAGCGATAGTGTTTGGTCTGCCTGACCCAAGCCAAGAAGTGGGAAGGACTTCCACTTCTTGTGTTTTGGGGAATTCAACAACAAATGGCATCCCTTTCTTTTTACATTGTCCAGGGTGGTATTGAATCCCTTGATTGACAAATTAGACCCCTGTACTGTACAACAATATAGGCCAAATTAATACACAGAAGAGGCTTAAAATATTTTAGGTAAAAAGCCTGATTTGGCTGGCATGTGAACTTATAAACAAAATGAAAATCCAAACCTGAAAAAAGTCCTATGAAGACTTACTGCAAAGGCAGATTGTAACCAGTACTGGAATATTGGGCTGTATTACAATGCATGAAAATAATCAATAGAAATATCTAACTTTCAACTCCTTCATATTCTCTACCTGGTGCCTATTTTTTGCCATTTTAGAATTGAGAAGCACACTAGGCAAATAAATTTAAATGGAATCAATTGAGTATCAATGCTGAAGAGGTAAAATAAGCTTTGATTAGCTTTGAAAATTGATCTACAATAGGCAGCATGACAAAACCAATATGAATCAAATTTCTTGTCTCACCAGATAGATATCAACTTCTCTATTGTGTTTGTAAAACTAACTAGGATAAAAATTGCAAATGGTTCTGCTTATAGCAGTCAATGACTAGTTGTTCCTAACAGCTCTCTGAAATCCTGTGGTGAGTCAAGTCTTGATAGGTTCAATTGAAATCTTCAATGCTAGGGTTGCATTGAATGGGTATGAAGGAGAGGGGAGACAACATAAAGGGGTGCATCATTTGGGTTAGGGGTTTCAAGTGGAACCATCACACATTTGCATACTACATCCTGAAGATCCAAAATAGCTTCAATGCTTTCTCTCACCAAGATGTTCATACATTTAGAATTGATAGGTTCTTGATAGAAAGATTTCCCAACATAAGATTTGCAAATGAGGAATGATCTCTCATTCCTAACCATACAAGACACTGTAAACACTTGAGAATTTTTGCTCATTATGACATTGTCACCCTTTCTGCAAGAAAATGTGAAGTTAGGCCCACTTGCTGAAAGATATGTCTCTCCTAGAAGGCCAAGTGGATTAAAGGGTGGACTTGATGATTTCTGGGTGAGTTGCAGGCCAATATGTCCAGGATTATTGAGCCTACTCTTAGTTGCACATTCTGAGTTTCTTAGTGATGCACAATTCCTGATTTCCTGTATTCTTCTGGCAACTTGGTGCAATGGCTTATTTGGTGTTCTAAGCAGACACTTCAAATGGGTATAGATACGATTCAAAAGGGAAAGCACTCACATTATGAAGAGATTCAAAATATGAGCTTTCCACTGCTAGATGAGTCAATGCATGAATATTGTAAGAGAGGAACTGATTACCATACAATGTAATACACTGAGATACCCAAATTCATCCAGCAATTTCCCAGCCATATCTCTGTGTGACTTGCCAGCAGATTGATTCAGAAGGATTCTGATGGCAACATGTAGCTTCAGAAAGTGCTTGTAATTTTCAGAGGGTAGGATATTCTGTAGAACAACAGGACCCGTATAGAGCAAAAATTGTCTGAATTCAGTAGCTTTCCATCTGTCCAGTTCTTTGAGTGCCCGTGGCTTTCTGCAAAAATCCTTTGGTACTTCATTCTTGAGAGAATTTAGTCTTTCAGATATTCTGTTTATATCAGAAGGTTTGAGGCATTTCCAGGGACTAGAAACCCATGCTCTTAGCAACTTACGCATAGCACCAAGACATACACAGTGCATGTAATCAATTGGAAAACCAGTGACTATGCCTATGGGCAGAACCTGTAATGGTGACTTATCAAACTGATGTTGTCTGTACTTGCCCTGATTAAAATCACAATCAGTTCTTAGGGTACAATGAAGCTCTCTGAACACAACTCGTCCATACCATGCCCTGAGTACACTTATCACAACCGTAATATCCATTATGCCCTATGCAGCACTTTATGAAAGACCTGGCAGGCATATCACATATGAAAGCATTCAAAGAGACTGTAAAATGTGAGCCCTTGTACATAAGCCCTGATTGGAGGAGCACTCCAGCATCTTCAATAAAGTCAGCCAAGAACGACGCAGGAGAATCAGGCTTGGTATGACCACAGTATAATTCAACCAGAAAGGGAGAGCTATCAACACCATCTATAATGCTGCAAAGAATCAGCCAAAATTGCTTCCCTGTGCTTTTAGAGATGAGCAAACCATCAATGCCAACATTTAATTGAAGATGCTGCAGAATCTGACTTTGCTCAGAAATGCCAAGCTGTAGCTTCCCAGTCAAACCCTCAACAATTCCAAAATGAAAATGAAAAAACACGGATTTTAACATTCTCCCCAGATGATCTTGTTCCCAGGAGCTTACAGGAATTGTTAGGAAGTTCAGGGTGGGTGTTGTGTAGAATGTGCAGCAGATCAGATAGTGCTGAATGAGTTACCTGGTGTTTGATAGCCCATGCTTGTAGAGCCTCAGCTAGTCTCTCTGGGGCTTACCCTGTCACTAAGCATAGGCCCATCTTCATTTCTAGAAGAGGTTTCCAAATCTAGCTCATTTTCGGAACTACTAGATAAAAAGTGATCATCTAGAGAAGAATAGTTTGTGTGTTTGTCTTCATGTTGTTTAGAGAAAGCCATCAACCTGGACTCCTGAATCCCATCTGCTGACTCAGCCAAACCAATAGATGCAAAATGGTAAGTAGGCCCAGGGCCAGAAATACAACCTACATCATTGTGCCCTGCCACAAAGGTTCTTCCATATTTCCTAGAGCAAGCTGGAAAGTAATTTTCAATGTCATCTTCTTGCCTGTTCAACTCATCCCTTTCAAAGGGGACCAGATTTGAACCTATGTGTGTGTTTGCAGGCCTGGTTTCATGCCGACAGAGCCTGAATTAATTGTTCTCTTCAGCATCATTATCTGCAGTGTTCTGTGTAGAACTTATTTGACTCTCAATCAGAAAGATCTTCCTGGCTTTTTCATCAATCTCTTTTCTGACATGTCTGTACTTTTGCCTTATTCCCACATTCTTCTCTGCAGGACATGCAGGTCTTCGCCAAGACTCATCATCCTGTCCTGTATTCATCTATATTGTCATTGTTCTAACAAAGCTCAATTATGAATTTCATCAGTGCTCATCAACTTAAATTAGGCCTTACTTCTAATGGAGAAGCTATTCCCTCTGGTCAGCATATAAGGCTAAGCCAACATGTCTTATCAAGAGTTAGTCTATTAATTAGTATATTTTGCTTAGCCCTACCTCACTTAAACCTGACTTATACCATTTGGAACATAAAGTCAACCAAATTTGAATCTCAATGCAGATAGGACTATTGTAGATTACCTTTGCATCTGAGAGGATAATTGTAAATATTCATCAACTTGTGAGAGAGAGCATCAGGCCAAAAGCTCTTTGCACCACTCACTGTCAAAAAATCGTGAATTAAATGTTCCAAATTAAAAGGTTATGCACTGGGTACCACTTTTCAAAGGTTTGAAAACTCTTGTAGCTTTGATAGTATGAAACCTGTGGTAAAAGCTCTACCAATGTCTTAAGTCCCATCATTTATTTACATTTTAATTATTTTTCATATTTTTTACTTTATTTTCTGTCCTCTGTACACATCCATTGATTTGTTTCATTTTCCCACTTTCCCAAATACATGTGATCCTTCTCACTTCCCAATGTATTGTTGTCTTCCCCTCTCTCTATATGTCTTCTGCTTCCCTCTTCCTGATGTGAGTTTGGTACACACAGAACAACTGTATTTTCAATTGAGACACTGAATATTAATGTAACTTGGACAATAAACTATTCATTCACATCAATAGGTCCTGGCGATAAGTCCAAGTCAAGTGAAGCTAATGCAGCCAACTTGTAAGCCTTGCAGCCTGTTAACAGGTTTTGGTTATCTTGACACAGTGCTTAATTTCTTGGAAAAAAATTAGAAAAACGTAGTTCACTATACGCATGCCAAGACACGGTGGTACGAAGGACTCGCCTTTCCCTTGTTTCCCCTTCAGTACCTGATTTAAATCGTTATCTGTATCCTAGACGCAATTGTCAGATTGTCGTACAGTATATTTTGAATTCATTTGAGTCCATGTTGTGCAACGTCAAGAAGTTAGAGCTGAAATCCAGAGAGCTCTGGTTCAAAGTAAGCACTTTACCTCTGGAAGAACTATCTGAGGAATAAATAAATCGTGGGTTTATTCATATAATAGACCTAATGCATATATGTCACGTGAGTAACTGAAGGTAGGGAGGTTGGATGGACGAGAGAGGACGAAAGAAAGCCAGGGGACGGCCGGGAATTGAACCCGGGCCTCCTTATTGCCGGTCAGGTGTGCTACCATTACACCACCGAACCCAGGACATTCAGTCGACACTGCCTTCATCACACATACAGCCGTTACCTACATACAAAATTGACGTACTCTGAAACTTCATGACTACTTGCACAAGACTTAGGGCTAAGCTGATACAGCCCAGAATCACACCATTCATAACCACCACTACGTACAAGTTACTGTATCTAGATTGAATTCGTACCACCCTCATATTGGAGAACTGAGGAAACTCATTTCCATTGGTTCTGCTTCATCGGGTGATCGACGTGACCATCTGTGTACACTGTTTTCGGATTGAATTGGTACCCCCCTACTGTGGAGAACAGAGAAAACACAAACTTTCCAGACGATCCTCAAGATGTCAAGCCTGATGCTCCACATGATTGTTGGATGGTTCTATTAATACTTCACCTTCCTCCCACAAGGTGTCCTGCCTATACTTGATGGAAGCGCTCCTAGGGGGGGGGCACCAATTCAATCCGAATACAGTGTAAGATGTCACTACCTGCAATCATGGAAGACGATCCTCAAGATGTCAAGCCTGATGCTCCACATGATTGTTGGATGGTTCTATTAATACTTCACCTTCCTCCCACAAGGTGTCCTGCCTATACTTGATGGAAGCGCTCCTAGGGGGGGGTACCAATTCAATCCGAAAACAGTGTAAGATGTCACTACCTGCAATCATGGAAGCGCTCCTATAGCAGGGTACGAATTAAAACCGGGAACAGTATCCATTATTTACAACGCCACCTATTGATCCTGGAAGCAATCAAATGCGCCCGGCAGGAGGACGGCGAGAACGTGGAAGAGCGAGCCAATCGTGGCCTAAATGTTAACAAAAATACTCCCACTCTCGGGCAAAATATTGTATTCATCGTTTCACCCCTCGTTCACCACCAAAAATTGCATTGCTCTAAATTTCGTAAATTCCACAGGAATGTGTAACATGCAGTTTTTATGAGCTCAGATCGTCTCCGTTTTAATGTCAAACGAGACGTGTTCCATTCAGCGGTCGAAGCAGTTTGGAAGTGTTGGTTGTTGTAGCTGCAGGAAGAGGAGATGAGACGACTCCTGACGACACAGCCTATGGCAAATGAAAAAGTACGAGGCTAACATTTAATCTTCCCGATGCAAAAAACAAAAAAGGTGTTGTGGAATTTCGGAAAGTAGCTTTATTTTTTTTTAAAGACAATTCATCTTCGCTCTTCTCAGGTGAATATGAGGTAAAATTTTATTTTCAATCAGGTTTCACTGTGGCAAATTTGCATGGCCCTAATGTGGGTTGCCCATATTAGGGCCTTAGGAGTATAGCCCTTGAGCGGGAGGCATGAGACTGCCAGACGTAGTGATGTACTTCGGGTTGCCAGACTTTTCCCAACCCATATTAGGGCCTTAGGAGTATGGCCCTTGAGCGGGAGGCACGAGGCTGCCAGAAGTAGTGATGTACTTCGGGTTGCCAGACTTTTCCCATGAATGGCCCAAATGTGGATGCCAATGCCAGAGATTCGCCAAGTATGCCGTATTAGGGCCATAACTGGCCCTTATCGATTTGGCTACCTGGGNTGCATGGCCCTAATATGGGTTGCCCATATTACGGCCTTAGGAGTATGGCCCTTGAGCGGGAGGTACGAGGCTGCCAGACGTAGTGATGTACTTCGGGTTGCCAGACTTTTCCCATGAATGGCCCAAATGTGGATGCCAATGCCAGAGATTCGCCAAGTATGCCGTATTAGGGCCATAACTGGCCCTTATCGATTTGGCTACCTGGGATAGTTTCCAATGAGAATCTGCCCATGTTTCAATATATCCTCAATGTTAATTTTTTTAATGTCGAGATGTTGATGTTGCTTGCTAAGACTCATAGATGTCATGAAGACAAAGATGAAAGGAAAAGCAAACTAAGTTACATATAATTGCCTAAAACTGCGTCATTGAACCATAAGTATCGTCTTTGTGCTGACATTTCTTTAAAAGGCGTATAGCTGGAATTTGATTGCTACTGGTTCTTGTTGATTCCTCAACTTCGACTGTCTCAACATCAATATACTATCAATGTTTAGACAGAATCATTGAGTTGAATGGGTCCTCTCTTCTTATACGTAGAAAGTTCGCGTGCTAATCGAACATTCATCCCGTTCAGATTCGATGTCACAGATCGCATACGAGGCCTTTTGCAATGACACCATCTCTTGCACAATTGACAGGCGTGAGGCCGTGACATATTGGCTGAGGGGTATCAAGGACATGCCACGAGTATACATGTTAGCAGGAGATCGGTTTCACTCTTTTCTGTTTCTCCTCGTAGAGGGAAGATTCATTCGAAAAATTTCCCACAGGAACTCGCTCGGGGGCAAGCCAATGGAGAAAGGGTATTCGGAAATGCTGGAATATGCTACGATGGTCGGAATCGAACAAGGTTTGTCTTTTTCCTTACTCAGTGCATTCGAAATTGATGATTAAAACAAATTAACTAAAAATTTAAAAATTAAAATTGATTCGATGATCGGTGAACGAACCGACTGGTCTTCCTGGAGATCATTGGAACTCTACCAAGTAAAGCCTTATTCATTAGTTAACCTTGGTATTAGTTTTCAGACACTAATCCTGTCGAGCCATAACCAATCGATTAAGACAACTACATTCTTTTCCCCAATTAATGGGGTTGGCTGAACCAAGAAAGCTGCATGATAATTCTCATGATAACTCTAATTTTTGAAAGAAATGACTCTTTACCCTCTGAGCTAACATAAAATGGCAGATGACTTCTTTGAAGTACTTGAAATCTTCGGGGATTGGTATGAGAAAGCAGTACTTTCATTGATTTCATGTCACCTTAAGGATTGCCATTTGTTCCCTATAAATATGTTTTGGAACAGGTCGGTTGTGGTGCGTACAATTGCTCGACTGACAACGGACAGGTCACAATCAATTTCATCTCTTACCAGTGTTTCCTTGCACCTAAGTAAGTGTGCATGAAGAAATTTTATTGGTCTTTGGTTCTTACCGAAGGATTCCTAGCCTCTGAATGTTCACCTAGGGCGCGTCTCTTCCAAGTTCGACCGCAGCTATATGTGACCTGGGGAAAGAACGACACGGGAGCAGACTGCGACAAGAGATCGCTCAAATTCCCCGAGCTTTGCACGTCCATCAAGAATTCAGGAATTCCCAATGTTTGAATCGATTGGAATGAAGATGCCTGATCGTGGCTCACCGAGAGGCAAGGAATTCAATCGGTATTGACACCGTAATTGAAATGAATGGGATATCGGAATTTTTTCTCTCTTCTCGGGAATTCCAGCACTAATTTAGTTGCACCTGTTTCCGGGGTATTTTTCTAGGTGATCCGTTCTGATCCCATTATGCTGATAGGCCCAGTAATCCACACTTCCTATTCCCTCTGTTTCCGATCTGCATCTCTCAATCGGATTCTCCTCTTGGCACTTAATTACATTGAAGCTTTATAGGGAATAAAATGAATGGACGGAGTGGTTCAAAAAGCTCTAAGGCATAAACTCAGAACACAATGTGGTTTATGGTATCTCTCTGCATGTGAAAGTCTTGCATAGATTTTCCTTGATGACATCTTGTGATGGGTGTGTGAGTCAAAGGGACCTCAGAGGAGATTGTATGATGAAGAAAATACAGATTTTCAAAAGGAATAACCTAAAATAACCATAGCCTAACTGTTGGACGCGGAAGAAGACTCAGCAAAGCCTTTCGTATCCATGGCATGGCCTGCATCCAGTGAGTGGGAGGGCAGAGTCGAGGTGGTTCGTTTATTGATTTAACAAGAAGTAGAAGGATCCTATCCCATTGCAACGGAGGAATGTGGGGAAGCAGAGATTGTTTCACAGATTTTAGTTTCATCATCCGGATTCCGAAGTTATGGGATCTAATTTTTCATCAAGGAGGATTTATTGAAGGGAAATACGACACCAATATTGAAAAACGCCTTTCAATGGCCAATTACCGATTGTTCCTATTCTCCTATCACCTATCGAGTAGTTCTCCCACAGCGGAATAAGTCCCTAACAGCAGCGATTCTCTTACTGGGAGGCGCTACGCCAGCCCGAGGGGTGCGGGGGTGGGGGGTGGGGGGGCGACATGCCCATTTAACGTAAAGTTTTATTTACTTTCAAAATTAATTAGAATTGTCGGTAGGACATTCATGCCATATTATTTTCACTGAAATGCTTTCACAATTCTCAACTGAGTCAAGAAAATATCAGGAATATTTAACGAAAATGAGCTAAAGCGAAAATGTTTCGTCTAGTGTGTTTCCATCCTTCAACCTCATGCACTCATCGCAGGATCAGAGCAAGTCAGTACAAGAAGCCTCCCGGAAGAAAGACCCCCCAGAATTGGCGAAAAGAAAAAAAAAAGCCACCCGAGATGAAAACCACAGAAAATTTTTACAAGATTTAACATTATATAATTATTTAAATAAAAAACTTTATATTTAATCATTTTCGTGCATTATTCTAACTCTGTTGATGTTTGTAATTTGCAATTTAAAAATTAAATTTGTACTCTTGACTTCGCGATGTATGCACAGGGTGTTGTAGCATCCATTACATTAAATTATGGCTATGGCTAAGCAAATTGCCTTGTATGCAATTGCAGAACCTCAAATATACCAAACCAAATACAGTCGTCCCTCGCCACTTCGCGCTTCGACTTTCGCGGCTTCACTCTATCGCGGTTTTTTCAAATACCTGTATATTGGGTAATACGAGTGTAATGATAGAGCCCTCTAGACATCAAATAACTCTCTTTAGTCACCATTACACTCGTATTACCCAATATACAGGTATTTGAAAAAACCGCGATAGAGTGAAGCCGCGAAAGTCGAAGCGCGAAGTGGCGAGGGACGACTGTATACCGATTCTGACCCCATGTACTGAAAAGGGAGAACCTTCTTCATGGACGTGATGAGCAGAGGGTGAGCATTTCCTTTCGAGGAATTCGTACCCAGGCAGTGGATGAAAGGAAGGCAATCAGAAACTAGACAATGGAGACAAATTCCATTTCCCAACCTCAACATGGAAAGAACTACTTCCCTCAGGATTACCTCTCTTCTCTGAACTGTCTGCGACAAAATGTCAGAGCAGGTTTTCTGTTCAGTATGCATATAGGGGCATCCTCGAAGAAAGAGATGAGTACTGCCTCCAAGATGGCTCATCGGATCGAGAGGAACACCAAGTAAAATTCCTCATGAGCACCAGAGCGCAAGGAAACTCGGGTTTTGCGTGCGGACAGGATCAATCAATATTTGAATCCTTACCCTTCTACAAGAAAGAGATATTGGCGTTTTTTTCGATACAACAGCCAACATGAACGTATGAACCAACAACCTGTGAAGTGATTGAATTTCTGATACGAGGTAGCGATTGAATTCCTCCTACGAGGGTTTCTATTTCGATTTCCTCATTGACGTTTGTTTGCTGCTTGCTTTTCTCCTATCTTTTCAGCGACGAGACCGGACTGTATTATTATTCGACGAAGTGGAAACACGACTCTAGTCATGTTCCCACCTCTATTTCTCCTACACATGGACTTGTACATTCGAAGATGCTGCACGGAGTTATCACTATAGATATACTGTATTAGGGAACTTTCTGGATGAAATGAGTGTGCCGTGATTGGACCAGAAAAAACGAAGCTGTCTTCATCGTGGAAAACTGGATGGCTCACCGAAGAGTGATCCCCCAATACCAGTCCCGTTGAATTAACTTCTATTACCCTTTCTATTCAATCAGAGATTAAGAGATATCTTAGGCTCTCTATCAGCTCCCATTGCTGATTGCCGCCGTGCTGCTGCTCGAGGTGCGTCTTCGGCACAATAACTCAGTAACATTTTTGAAAAGAAATGTGCACGACGCAATCGGGAGAGTTTACACTGCCGATTTATGCGTTTTAGACACGAACAGGTCAATGAATACACAAGTCATTCCCGAATAAAGTTGTTCTTTCCAAACCTAGGAAGGAAAAAGGACTTCTCCTTCGCTGTCTGGTTTCTTCGTGTTCCTCCTTCCCTTCCTCCCCTGTCTAGACTTGGATTCCTCGAGGGAGAATGCTCACCCTCTGTTCATCACATCCACGGAGGCTCTCCTTTTCCTTCTTTTTTTTAGCACATAGTCAGAATCAAGTTGGTTGGGTATCAATATTTAAGTAATATATCATTAACCCTTTCAGACCTGGCGTCCATTCCAATGGACATTGCATTTACATTGTGTCTTTGGCAATTTCTTAGGATTCTTGTGACTTTGCGCTGCATATTACGTTAAAATGGGCGCAATTATGCATGGCTCAGTTCCATCAGAGGCCTTCTTTCACCTATTAGTGTTTTAATCTTCAGTTATTCAATTATTGGGTTGGAAAGAAAGTCTTGCAACACTTTCTGACGAAGCCCTGGGGAACGCCCTCAACGCGAAGCGGAACGCCACCACTCGCGAATTGGCGACTACACTTGGAGTCACCCATATGGCCATCGGCAACCATCTGAACGACCTCGGCTATCGGAAGGTTTACTCGACATGGGTCCCTCATCGGCTCAGCGACTCTGACAAAGCAAGTCGTGTCAGTGTCTGCGAATCACTGCTCCTTCGTCCGCACAGAAAGGACCTTCTGAAGGAAATCGTTACTGGAGATGAGAGCTGGGTCCTCTACGTTAACCATACTCGCAAGAGTCAGTGGCTTCCACGAGGAGAATTGCAGCCACACGAACCGAAACCAGGATTCCACGAGAAGAAGGTTCTTCTCTGCTGTCGGTGGGATTCAGAAGGAATGTCGTACTATGAGCTCCTGCCAACCGGTACCACCGTGACTGCCGTCGTCTACGCTGCTCGACTTCAGAAGTTGGCTGGCGTCATTCAAAAAGAGCGTCCCAAACGCGACAAAGTTCTCCTTCTGCATGATAACGCTCGTCCACGTGTTGCGAAGATGACTCGCCAGACAATTTCTGAACCGGGCTGGGAAGTTTTACCCCATCCAGCGTATTCTCCGGACTTGGCCCCTTCCGACTATCACTTGTTCCGGGCCCTCGAGAATCACCTGCGGGACAAGGCCTTCAACGGTCGAGCACAGCTCGAAAATGATGTCGGCAGTTTCTTCGCTTCGCAATCGCCAGAGTTCTGGGCAAAGGGCATCGAGCAGTTACCCGTGCGTTGGGAACATGTCATAGACAACAATGATCATTACATTGTAGACTGAAATTGCATTTCAATAAAGTTAGAAAATTTTGACAAATTTGCGCAGAGTGTTGCAAGACTTTCTTTCCAACACAATAAATATATAATATATCATATATGGTATGATATGGTAAATTTATACAAAATATGAAAATTACATATAAACATGAAAATTTCAATTACAATCACGAAAGAGCTCAAAAATGCTAAAAAGGATATTATTCCGATAGCGGCCCTAATTCAGGTCTGGAAGGGTTAAAGTGCTTTTCTTCGACTTTGATTGGGATCCATTACATTTTAATTGGGGAAAATGTGAATGATTGCATTGTATCAATGTTCTCAAAATTTAAAGGAACGGGAAAAGACCATTGAGGACTATCCCAGGAACAGGATGAAGAGCCATTGTTCCATTGTTTCACAAAACAGCTGGGTTGATGTATTCATGGCGACTTTTCGTGCTTTCGCCTTGGGTGGCTTTTTCAGCTTTCGTCAATTCTGGGGGTCTTTATTCCGGGTGACTCTTTTCCAAAAGATTACAATTGGAGTTTATGAGTGACCGAAGTGTTGCCAGATAATATAACTCGCATCTGTCAATTGCAAGGACGTGAGGACATGATGATCGCCTCTTAAAAGGAAAAGTTCAGAAGTTTTTTTCCTCGCCTCATACCTCCCACCAGCACTTCTTTGCATCCAGATCTCTGTGCAAACAAGGATTTCTATCTTATCTTCAGGCTCTTGAATGAGGAATTTGAGCATTGAGCTTGAAAACAGCTCAGAGCACTGTCTGATAATGCAACTTTATTTCAGAGAAAATGCATTATTTTGACAATGCATTTGAAAATGCATTTTCAGAGAAAAGCTGCATTATCGGATAGTGCTCTGTTCAAAATCCACCCTTAAACTTTTTATTCTTGGGGAAAACCTAAAAAGCAAGATTCCCGATGCACATGACTAGGGAAATAAAAAGAGTCAGGAGCCGCACGCAGTGAGAAATCACGAGATTTCCTCGAGCTATGCATTTACACTGTACATGGAAAACGCGTTCATCCCTTCCTCCGCCTAGGTCTGCGGTGACTTGAAAACGATTGCATACCATTTTTTTAATTCTTTTTTTTTTACACTGAGTAATGCTATTTCTATAGTGCATCCAAGAAGGTGAGGAAATTTCTCCCAAGATAGAAATGATATTACGCCTACAGAGCCCATGGTGCGAATTCATTTGCAAATCACCGCATTAGACGCAAATGTGGAAGCAGTCCTATTCAGGCAGGAGTGCTCGCCAATGGACAAGGAACTCCACAGGCAGTGACGTCACCACTTCAAGGATTGGGAAAACATTCTCGGGGATTCTAATGCTTATTCTGTGGCATTTGTTTTTGGAGCATCTTCGTGGATGATTCAGCTTGAATTCATCGAACTGCTGGACCCCTTTGCCCACACCTGCATTACTTTCTGAGTATTCTGAATCTTACCTCGTGGACGAATTCACTTCTTGACACTTCGTGGAAATTCAAATGAATGAACGAAGAGGTACGAAAAGCTCTCGGACGTTTATTCAGAAACGACGACGTTTGTGGCAGTCACTGAAACTGAAAGTCCTTTGTAGTTGAGCGACCTGAATGTCATTATGCGATGGGAATGTGAGAGACCAAATGATGATGGGTGATGAAAGGAAAAAATAAAAAAATAGGCACTCAACGCCAATATCCTCCATAGCCGTAATAGGGACGGTAGAGATAACCTCCGTATCCGTATTGGGGCCAGCCTCCTCCGTATCCATAATATGGACCGTAGTACCCTGTGGAAGAATGGCAGAAAAAATAAATAAAATGCATTTCTCAATCATTTTCTCTAATTCCTAGATTTTGAATAATGACATCTTAAAATTCTAGTACTGTGAGGACCTTTGGATATATACAAAGACTTGACCGAAGTAAATAATCATTCAATTTTGAAAGAGTATCGGTTATTCTAGAACCGAATGCAACACTGATGAGATATTAGCAGGGCTAACACTTCCTTCCTTTGGCATGTACTTATTCCTACAGTTGCCAATAATCTGTTCATCATGTTGATTGGAATGACCCATTTGAAATACATTGGATGTCAATGTTATGTACCATTAAAAATAAGTATCCGCATCAACAAGCACATTTTACTGAAGTTATCGACTTGGTAGCAGCTCTCAGTAGACTTTTCGTACGGTTCGTCGAAGCCAAGAGGAAGCGGATCAACCTTTCTCAATAGTTTTGGTTTTTTCATGTTAAGCATGCGGGCCCTTAGGTCCGGCTGAATTTCATTATTCCTGCATCAGCACTACTTTAAGAAGAGCAATGATTCTTACGCACACCTGCAGGAAAGCCTGTGGAATTTTTTCACGGTTATTAATATTTAAGCTACCGCATGACTTAGGATGTTCTGGTCTAAATTCTTTAGTTTGAAACTAGACAATCCCAGGCAGCACACGATGTTTGAAAAGCGATGACTGAGCGTGGGAAAGACTGAACCAGCGTAGCAGTGAACTGACAATGTCCACCCCACATCGTTGCTGATGCGAATGTCAACATTTTCCTCTAGAAGATATTATCCCTCTCTAAACAAGTATTTTGCTTCTGGTCTTCTCCACAATGGATGATTGCAATCGCCGACTTAAAAGATTTCATTTGCTAACTTGGCACTATGCTTACTTGTTGCTGGGAACATTTTGCTGGAATTTCTTATGGAAAGGCTTCACTTCGTATGATATGCAACTCACCTATTTCCTCAGTTGTACAGGATGGAAAGCCTTGAAATGCAAATAAATGCACATGATGAGCTTAACATGTATCCTTTCACGTTGGATCATTCTGTTAGTTCAGAAGAATGAAATAATCTCATGGGTGAAAGAGGGCATATGAAAAACGTGTAGCCTCATTGTAGGTAGGCATGTTGGTCCCACACGTGGCCGAAGGGCAAGCCTACGAGGGTCCACATCTCTTATGCCATCTTTCAGCATATTTCTTACATTGGTCCAACGTGTTTGAGCCACCTGAGTTAATGCCCTGATTTTGCCTATGGATTCAAGCACTGAACTTGTTCTAGTTAGAGTTATTTGAATTTGTAACCGGCAGGATAATTTTGATGCAACCGGAACTGGGATGGACGGAATGTGGAGAAGCAGCAACATGGAAATTCCACTGATTCCATTGTTCATGTCCAGCGTTTCCTCCCACAAATTCGTCTTTCATATGACAGCATGATTGACTTCGAAAGTTGGTAAGCACAAAAAGTGCGCAAACTTCCCTGCAAATGTATGATGAATTGCTCTGCTTGTTCATCATACTGAAAAATTGCATTATTATTTTGGACTTTATCATCACTATAAATACTAACGATGCACAATATACCCTGTATATATGCTCTATGTTGAGACTGACAACCATGAAACACAAAGTACAACTGAGAAGTACCTGCATAGCCCGGATAGCCTCCCAAACCTCCCAAGCCTCCCAAGCCTCCCAAGACTCCTAATCCGAGTCCTAGATTAGCGGATTCGGCGGGGGCGAGATCTTCATCCTTGGCCGAATTCCCAGGATCCTCTGCCCCCTGGGCCAGGGCCACCAAGCACATGAGTCCCAGCAATCCCAACACCTGCACAATTCCGTTAAAAAAATTATTGATCAGCTTAGCCGAAACTTCCCTGTACTGCGCACGACCGAGGAATCACAAATTAAATGAAAAACTTTTTTTAAAACAAGACAAAAAAAGAGGGCATTGCTCAAAATTAAATAGCTACGGGCAGGTAAGATTGTGAGAGGGATTTTCTCCAAAATGATACTTGAGGAATAGAATAGGTTACTGGGCGACATGGTAGAAGATTCAGCTGTGGGCATAATAGTTGGCATCAAGTATACTGGCATATTTTCCAGTGGTTACAAGGAAATTTTTCTGGATGGTTATTCCCAATATTCAAAGCAAGGCTGGCTGGGAATAGATGTTGGACATTCGGGATTGGCAGTTAGTGTCAAATTCACAGCTGTGAAGTGTACTTCAGTCTGAGAACTGAGGACAACTGAATAAGTTGCTGATAAGGATGCAATGACGTTTGGATGGCTGTAGAGGCTATCCCGAGGGGATGTGCAAATATGAAGTTTTTCCCTTTTTGCCTTTAGGAAAACAAAAATGTGCTGCCAAAACTTGCTGAGTGCCTCTCTTACTGCGGAAAAGTTCGTTAGCCATCACAATATAAGTACATGTTTAACAGCCTGAATAGGTAGAAGGCCAAGTCCATTCTTAGTCAGTTGCCTTCCACTCCCACAGGAGGCAAGTACTGAAGGTTGTATCCAAGGATAACATTCATTAGTGGATCCTCTTTAAAGTAAGATACATTAGGAAAATACAGGTTTTTAACGTCTCGACTTCTTCCAGATGCATAAATCGTTTATTCTTTACAGCATTGCCTGATGTGTGAGAGAAGCAGCAGTGATGGGTGAGAGAAGTTTCATGCAACACTCGCTCTCTCAATTGTAGGTGTTTCCAGCTACCGATTCATTAATGAGAAGGCTGTCTGCAGTGAAGCCTATGAATTTTTGTTCATGGATTTCGTCGCTGCTACGTATTTGAGTCGAGCTTCCACTAGTTTAGTTTACAACGACTTTGTTTTAAACTTCACTGAGGAATTCGAATGTAGTAATAGAATTATCTAATCGTGTCCTTTTCTTTGAACCAACCTGCATATTTTACAAATGTGTGTATGTATGTGCAAGGTTTCATCTTGCTTGATAAAGTTTCCTTCAACATATCTTATTTTGTCCTGATCCTCGTGAGTCGGCGATTCGATGATGTTTCATGGCAGCATATTTTACGAAAAATGATCAGGATAGTTGGCATGGCGATTTGAGGAGCATACAGATATCATACAGATATCATTGTGGTTCTCAAAACCGAAAGAAGTTGTTCATATAACGCAGCTGTTCAAAGTTCAAAGACATGGACCAAGCAAAACAACTCGAAAGCAAAAAGAGCAAGAATGACTATGTTGAAGAAAAGCTGGAGCTGCATGCTTCAAGAAATCGAGTATTAGAGCATTCAGGTATGAGGTAAGCTTAAAGATGAAGGAGGATGTGCAGAAGATCGTATGACAAGGTTGCCTTAAAGGTACCAAAAATGTGTAGTTTTGCACTGTAGAAGTCAATCTGCATCGAAGTAGTTAAGAAATGACTCATGTCTGTGGCACCAGAAGCAACAGGTACATTGACAGAAAGACCTCTAGCAGAGTGCTATATGGTCACGTCAGTTCAATAGGATTCTATCTGCAAGTCGAGCAAATTAGCAAGAAATAACGTCAAAATTCAGCACCTTCTCAAGATTATATGCTTAACTTTTAACATTTTCGTTTCGAGACGGCCCTACATTGCTATTGTTGAATGCAACAGCAACTCATCGCCAGGACGTGTCTTTTAGGTATCGATAGATAGTTGCTATGGAATTAGGACAGTTTTCGTTCTCTAAATTTTCAGATGAACTGAGGTGACGATATGTGAGCATGCGACAGACAGTGAATAACTAATAGAAAAAAAGAGGACATCGTGATAAACAGTTCTCAGAATGCGGAGGACAGAATGTGGTGTGTCCTAGAGAACACCCCTCCTCCGCATCTTGCGTATGCCTTATCAACCTGTCCTCCTTGGAACTCTTCCTCAGCATAAGAACTTTATCTCATTCTTGCGAAGAGTGAATGTACCGAAAAAAAAAAACAACCGGTCGAACTGACATATGACAGCCAAAATTGGATACAAGATATCATAGGCTCGAGGGCCTCTTTCCTTGACTTCCCAGAAGGTCCAATCTCTTTCTATCTAGTAGCAAGTCCTTTCCTGTCCTCCATAGGTTTCCTCAACTTGTTTCCCCTATTCAAATGTATCAATGCTATTGCGTGGAGAGAATTCAGTGCTCGTGATTTTTAGTCTAATGATTTTATCGTAGAAACAATGACACGCCAACCAAATGAGGAGCAAAAAAAAGTATATCCAATTCGGAGAATTTACGAGATAGTGGGTCAACTTGCCACTTGCACAAGGGAACTCGTGAATATTTATTGACTCTCCGTACTTTTTAAGAACTGATATTTTTTGTTTCTTGCGATGGTAGAGATTACGTTCTGTCTTCACCGAGAAACAGAAATAAACAAGTTGTTCATCAAGAAGTAAAATGTTGTCAAAAGTCAGATCTTATCCTTTTCTGCATGTGGTATAAATTTAGACAAATATTCTCAATTATCCTATTGAAATAATTGTTTACGTTCAGAAAGAGACTGGCTGGCTTGCGAGTTCTGTTCCACTTTAGCCTTGACGCAGTGTTCCCATATCTCTAGTGATTAGCAAACGAACACTCTGAGGACGAGTCATAACTCTTGTTTCCGTTGATGACGTCAATCTTTTCCTCACATTAGTTGGATTGAACTAGATATGAACCGAGGAAACGTTTGCCTTTATGATATCTTTATGAGAACTTGAATTGCGTTGTTGTCAGAGACTTTCCAATTTAGAGTTTGGCTGTTCGAGTTTACAATAAAAAATCTCAGTTCAAAACCAGTATGAGTCCGCTTGATCCGAAGGTGAGCAAACATAATTCTCCAGCTAACCTAGCAAATTATGAGTAATCATCGCATACATGATAAACCATATGTCATTAACTTTTTTGCTTCTCGCCCTGAGTACTCGGGCAATCGATCCCACTGTGACGTCCAACCGATGTCTCAAAGATGTAAGACTGGAATTTGCTGAAGTATCCTCCCGTACACGCTTTTTATTATATTTAAACAGCTACCCGTTACACCCCCCCCCAGCACATACAGCAGTAGAAACATGGTCTATGCGGAAATGCCTCATTTCAATGACAAAGAATATGAAACTTACGAGTTTCATTTTGCAGGTACTAAGTCGCTGCGGAAACCCTCAGACGGTAGATGAACGCACAAATATCAAGGCTATTTTCAATGGTCGACTTGCAGGTGATCGACTGATCCAGTCGGGCGTTCTGTATTTATACTGGAGGTCAGGACGAAGAATGTCCCTGACTGACGTCGGTCAGCCTATCGTCTGCAGTGATCTTGTCATCATGTCGCCTTTCTAGGCGTCCCCTAACCTTCTCTTCTTTTCCTTCCCCGTTCTCTTCTGGGAAACGAGAGGCCTTGGCAGTAGTGATTGGAATTCCCCGGGTCAGCTATGATGGTCATATGGGATGGTCATCCTGAAATTGCGACACCGCCCTACTTCGACCCGACAACTTAAGGACGTTTCTCGTTTCAAATTGCTGACCGAGACATATGGCCACTTTAATCGTAACTTTCCGTCTTCTTTTCCCCTCAGTTTTTTCCCCTTTTAATTGATTTATTTTTAATATTCCAAAATGTTTCCTCCAGGAAAGAACTTTGAGACTGTTTCGCTGACAATAATATCGAGAAGAATATGCTTTGGACCAATATGCAACAAAATAAATAAATCGCAAATACTGATTCTGTGGTAGATCAGAAAGAATTTATGCAAACTCTCCCATTCGCAAGATAAGACTCCTTTTCAAGATGAATCTTCAGAATGAGTGTTGACAAATTTGCTCAATTTCTCAGCTGTTGCCTCCTCGGAAAGAGGCTGAGGGACTTCCCTGCTCTTCTATGGTATTTCCATGAGACATCGATGCAAAAGCGCCTCTATGTCTGAGTAATAAAGCATGAGATCCACAATCTGCATAAATTTCTCCGATGGAAGAAAGATGATACAGTCGAATTCGCAAAGGCGATCCGCAGACAGTCCTAAGTGCACGAAACCACTTCAATTTCATTGGAGAGTGTCTTACTAGAAAAACATGAAAGACTTGTTGCAAGTAACTCAAAGGACTGAAAGGCTTGGAAAAGAAAACTGAAAACAAATTGTAAATCGGGATGAGGTGCATCTGGAGCCGTAGAGGCGTCCACTGAAGCCGACCTTCAAAGAGAACTCAACAAACAAGGGAAGAACATTACATATGGGGTCGGAGAGACACTAGAATGTCACTTGGCCAAGGATAGACTGGATGAATACAAGTATTGGATCTGCGAAGACGAAGGACCCTGTATTTTGTATCTGTACTAAATTGCATCCTCTAGTAGTGGGTCGTTTACGGAGGAGAAAAATCCATCAAGCTGGGGATCTTTCGCCAGCTTTCTCTACGATTAAGGAACAGCAGGGAAAATCGATGCCTCGAATTTTTTCATCGCCGACCTCAATGCATTCTCCCATCCCTCAACTGCATGCACTCCATGGTCTTCGTGAGTCAGCGGCGAACTGAAATGCTCTGAGATGTCCGTGTTTTCACCCTCAATTGCAGTTTATTCAGTCCAATATTGACTAAAGTGCTTCTTCAGATATGCCAAGTTTTCTCTCCAGGAGAATATTGTAGATTAACTCAGTTTATTACTGGGACAGCGACACCTTAATAGGGAAAAACTTGACAATGCCAATGTAACAACATTTGTAACCTGCAAATGTTGTTAAACCGATAAGATGGAAGTGGAAGGAGAGTGGGCTTTTGGTGGTGAGCCTTTCAGGGTCATTGGTTCGGGTCTAATGAGGAAAATACAAAAACCCCTTCAGTATCGTGCATTTTCGTCTGGTTGAGTTTCATAGAAAATGAAGTTAGAAATCTCTCCTGTTGGAATTTCAGAGGCACGACTATGAAGTATAGTAATGTAAATTGCGACGCAAAAGAAGGAAACAACAGCTGCGAATATGAAGAGGAGATTACGATTCGGTACTGACGAAGCGGTAAGTTCTTCCACCAGCGAATGGAAATCATGGCATCGCTTGCCGTTTATTCCAGGCCCTCACTGAAACAATTAAATGTTACGTTTGATAATCCATTGGTAGAATGACACATTTAGAAAGGCAAATTCGTAGAAATAAAATTGTATAACCCTTATTGCAATGAATCCAACCACTGGATCGGCGACATAGCAGGTGATGTACAGGACAAAATGCTTCAGTCCTGGTACCAAAAAAAGAAATTAAGTCTCCTGCAGAGCCGGTTTATCTGTGACGTCGACTCGGTCGTCAGTGAGATTATGGGGACACGTTGCATGTCAACAACGTGTGCGTCTCTGGCTCTCGAGAGATAAACGACCGAAACACTCAGACCAACCTGCGTCAAAAACACACAACCAATTAAGATAAATGATGTACCGTTAAACTTGTTCTGGTGAAGATGTAGATTAATCCAAAAGACTCAGACCGAACTAGAACAAAAACTATCGTGTCAAATTTCGACATGAAGAGCCGCAGACCTCATCTCGCTCAATGGTCTTGTCTCTCCGTGGGAAGGGGGAAGGCCTAAAATATTGACTTTGAATGGAAAATAGAAATCTGTACTCTATGCAAAGCGTACAGATCGACATCGAGCAAAAAAACTGCCAATTGAATTTTAAAAAGTATCGACGGACTTGTTTATGGCCCTCCTTTCGTTGACTATGGTGTGTGGAGTATTAGACTACAACTGTGACTACTGAACTGTACCTACGATTAAATATACATTTTGCCCCGGACAGAATAAACCACTGAACAGACTCAGTGGTGGTGGAAGTGGTGAGAGAGTGCTGAGTGGTGGTGGAAAGGGCATTGGAACTGGAATCGAGGACTCGACTATTTTTCAATTTAATGCACTACCGTTGCCCTTTCCTGAAGGATAGAACGGAGACATTCGATCCTAAATCATCATTGAAAAAGGACATTCTGGCTATTTCTATCCTGTCACTATTGGAGAGACTGGCTAGGGAGAAAAAGGCTGCAGATATCATTCGTATCTGGTTTTGGTCGCTCCTCTTGAATATCAGAGCGTGTCGAAAGCCTTAAAGGAATAAGTTTACAGTGAACCCTCGATATAACGCCACTGTTGGTCATCGCCGATTTTGGCACGACCACATTTCCTATGCTTATGGAAGTCATACCCGCAGAACAAGTTTGGTTGTAAACGATGGTGGCACATAACCGAGGGGCGGTATAACGTGGGTTGACCGCATCCTTTTTTTCCCTCCTAAATAGCTTGGCGTACGCAACTTATGCATTATTTAAGGGTTTTCCTTTGAAGAGGTGTGGTTTTCGTCCTTCAGAAGGGCCAAAGCCTTCGTTGTTTTCTGATGTCACTAGGAATGTCCTTGTCCTTTCTTTCACTACTTCCTTTCTCCTCACTCTCACCCTCTCCTGGGTTTGTGGCATTTTCAAAACCATTCTCAAAATGTTTAGAGGAGTGCGTTTGGATTGGGGCTCTTGTAACAGTATTCACAATCTTTTATTTGTTTGTAATTTCTTCTGTCCCAGAAGGCGAGTAAATTGATTGACACCTAAGGGGTAGAACTGAACGTGACGGATGGTATCGGACAGATTTCCATTGTAAACTGATAATAACTTGAGTGAGTGGAAACTCGGCCGAGAAAGCGTTCAAATACGCGAGATCCATCCGAGCATTCACGCGTATGCCTCCAAAGGAGAGCACATGCACAACGTATGGTAAATACGGAAATCCGAAGGTGAAGAATCGACTCTCTGCGGCAGGGACGCGCACTTCATTCTCCATTCACTGGGCGTTTCATAAGTTGCTTGACCGGCAGTGTATAAACAAACCCACTTCGATTTCGGTATTTTCGTACGCGGCACGTAAGGACACGTGAACACGGATGTAGACGTGCACCAGTCGGCGGGCGACACGTGAAAATTCGTCCCGTTCCCTTTCTCACTCTGGTTCCTTTTTATTCAGATTTCCTTATCAAGAAAGTTCAGGTCGGAAGAGGCTCGATCATTTTGACGGTTGGATCTCATTTCTGCCTTCTTTCTTCGAAGAAGACTCATCATCACTACTGTTGTTATTATCCCCCCCGCCTTATTATCCCACCACATTCATCTAACTGTATTTCAATAATTGATTCCGCAAAAGCAACTTCCTTATACAGGTGTTCGCTCGCTCTGCGTCCCAGTTTCTTCGTTGTTGGCATGGGATTCCCCTGCTCACCTCCTCTTTGCGAGCTAGTTTTACTTCGACACAAATTCCATCATTAGCACAACTGCATCTATTGCTCTTCAAGCAGGTATCGCACTCTGCCACCTTGCAGCGGCAAGGTGGCCAATTGCGGTTGAACCTTTCTCACCCGTCTCTATCGACAAGGCTACCATGTTATCGAAAACGGGCTGAAACTACTGCATGAGAGGAGAAATCACAGATAAAGATCTGTGCTAGGTTTGAGGTGCGGCCACTTGAGTGCTTTGTGCTTCGTTTTGATGGGGGACTGTAGTCTCCAATCAAATGCAGCTCCACAACCAGGAAGAGTTTGATGGTGATCCATGGCATTTTCGATTCTGGATGTGGAGTAGAATCACGTGGTGTATTCAGAAACAGATTAAATCTAATACCACGTACCACGAAAGCTTTATGCTGTTTTTACCCCACCGAAGCTGTCTCAGTGACCTGGAAAATGTGTGTTAAAGAAAACGATTCCAAGTCTCATTCTACATGGGTACTCAGCAATTAATTGATGCATCAGAGGCTAATAATTGCGTGAGTTATTTCCAGTGTAGTACTAGAGCATTTGCTTGTTCATTCTTACACCATAAAAACTAGATCCAACCAGTGTATTGCATACTGAAGCGCAGGAGACGAAAAGAACTCTCCAACATTCGCCGTGATCTTTTATGACCACTTGAAGGGAAAATAAAAGGCATGAAGGTGTGCTTTTTTTTAGGGGGGTGGGATGGAACAGGAATCTATTCATTCATTGTAGTCACCATCACCAACGATCATTCCATAATCTGTGGCAGTATTGTTCGGACGTAGTGCGTGAGCGTATTCAATTTCATTTCATTCAGGACCTTGATGCAAAGCATCCGCTTGCGTGCTCTCAAGAGATTACAGGTAGAGAGGACTCTGACGTGAAGCCTGCATATCTCAGAGCAGATCCCAGAGATGGAGACAAGAGGCATGGGCGTCACAAGTTCTGCGTTGGCGCATATGTTCTCAGGTCTCTCTCCTCCCTATCCTTTCTCGCTCGTCGCACTCGCTCTCGCACGCGTGGGAGGCTTGAGACGAAATCGAGGAGGGATTATATTGGTACTATGTCGTGGGGTTTTCTGGAATTGAGGAAGATTTGGAATCTCCCTAGAGGGAGACGGAATTTCGAGACATCCACGGGTTTAGTGAAGTCGTCTAAATGTCGCATAAATGTTTGCACACCCTAGGGAGATTCTAAATCTCCCCGACTCAATAATTTCCTTTCCACGACTCGACTTGTCTCACCATGGGCTATTCTATAGCCGTGTGAGGACTGCTTGCGGAAGGGTGAAGAGTACTGCCCCAGGTACTGCCTGCCTCTACTGAAGAAAAGTATTTGGAAGACTGTGGTAGTAGCAACAAACGGAGAAGTCGCAAGTCTGAGTGTGAGCCTAGCAATTGATACTTTTTTGGGGGACTACCGTTGGGATCTTCACAGAGTTCCCAGAATCTCGTCTGCGGGACGGGTACGGGATGATGGAATGTTCTTCAGAGTACTGCAATGGATATTAGAGAGTTTCGGTTAACCGTTTTTCAGGAAGACGGGGACGCGAACGTATTACTAGGCGTTCAAGTTCTAGATTTTCGAATGGCAGTTTGGCTACACATTCCAGATCTGAAACGGAGAGTAACATCCACGGATTTTACCGTGGATTTCAAACGAAATCCAATCTAAGTTATTGTGCAATCAACTCTGTGATACACAGCAAGGGTACAATCTGGTAAACGCACAAATCCCCAGATATCCAAATGTAATGCATTTACCCCTTGTTTTGATCAACTGCAACTAAATTTTCTTTCCTTAAGGGAAGGGCTTTCACTATTGGAATGAATGTTTCAGTTTGCCTACTGGTCTATCGTTCTCGATTCCTTTGTCTGTTCATCATGGTTGCATGTAGACGTTGCAACCCTTGACTGCGACCAGAGTTCCTCTGTCCCATTTTCCCATCATTCACTATCTCCTACCATATATTATGCTTCCTTATGTTAATTTCCTAATTATGCTTCTGTTCGTCTCTCATGGCAAAGTAACCGAAGTTCATTTCCGGGTTGCATCCTACTTCTCTGATGGCGAAGAAGACATGTCAGTTACTGTCCTGGGGGATATTTGGCTAGAAACCCAAGTTGTGGATGTGAGACAATTGTCCAAAAACCCATCTCAAGCAAAACTTACTCGTACATTGCTATTGGTCGGGAAACCCTTGCTGCAGACGCAAGACTATTGTCTAGAAACCCAACCTGGGCATACTATAATTTGAATTTCAGCTGCTCCGCCATCAATAGTAGCTTTCCTTCCTGGATGACTGACCATCACGCGTTGTACCGAAGCTCACGTGCCTATCAAGTCGTTCCTGATTGGTGGATCTTGCGTCGCGATCACGTTCCTGGGAGAACGACTGGAAGAGCCCCCTCCACGTTTCTGACGTCTTCCTCAAGCGTTTTAAAACTGCTTTTGACGTCACCAGTAACGTCAGCCGTCCTACATCCCTTGCCGTCCTCTTAAGAACGGATAGCCAAAACTCCCTATTAGCCCCGATTGCTTCCGTAGACGGTCTACTTCCCATTCCCGTCCGCACTCCGCAAACTCTACTGACAAGCCGTCGAGGTGCCTAATGGCGTTTCGGTGTCCTTAAACGCTACATGGGCAGAAAGAAACTGCGCCACTGGATGTACATGATCCATGTGCGAATGCAAGAAAACATCACAAGGAACCAGTGCCAACCATTAAAATTCCAACTTTTCATCGTCGATTGAGTCCCATTTAATAACACTGTGTTTTATTGACTGCTTTATTTTAATAATGCTACGGATAAAATGCAAAATTGCATCCCCCTGGTGCCTTGATGATTCCATATCTAGGAATAAACGAAATGATGGAAGCAGAGGCAGCAATGCCGGGTGATTTGGAACCTCGCTAGAGGGAAGATACGATGGAAGCAGATTGATACGAATTTACTAAGCCCACGGGTTTATCGAAATTCTGTGTCCAACCAGAGAGATTCCGAATTCCTTTGAATTCCACAAAATACCACGACGTATATACGTTTACCGGTACCCCCATCGCCCTAATGCAGGGGCTCGAATTGTGCACCGTTCAAATCGCAGCACTGGCAGAATCTCGTAACCACTGAAAGTCAGATCCTAGAGTCAGATCGGTGTCGAGATCACAGATTCTGACTTATTCAGTCTTCTCCAGGGTCTTCACGACTAATGTTCGCCCTTCTTTATTCAGTTGGAATGGCGCCCCATTTTGCAATGACAGAAACAACGTGGTCAAGCTACAGTCAACTCTCGTTATACCGCCACTCGATATATTAGGTTGAGGCATAAGTTCTGACCCTATATGACCTATAATAGCTTCGCTTTAGCACCAAAATCGTAGATGACAAACAATGTCGCTATATCATGGGATGACTGTACTTATAAAACAACCTGTACATATTTTCGAACTGTATGTGGAAGTCTACAATGTGATGCATTCACTTTTTGAGAACCTACTCTTTCTAAATCACTCCCAAGTGCAACAATCATTGATGTATAAAAACAGGGTGATCCAGCGAGAGATACCTCGTTGGACCACCCTGTATCGGCACAACAACGTTGTGTCAACATTGAGGAAAGGTTGAAACGGTTGAAGGTTGGTTGGTTGAAGTTGAGAATTCGACGAAAAATCAACATCGATGAAATGCTAGATATTCGTAATTAACCGTATTTTCAGCATTTGGTGACTGCTCGTGAATTACTGTAGGGAAGTCCTTCACAGGCTATTAAGCGCAAATTCGTTTTTCATCGTATTCTCAGTGTTGTTTCTAGGTGGAGAATCATATCAACAGAAAATAGGTTCTACGAATCGACGCGAGATGGCGCCTAACGACCGATTCAGCGATTCTTACCCTGATGCCCTGAAATAAACAGTACCCAGTATTTTTCATACAGAATCCAATCTCTTCCCATGTACGACATAAGGGAAGGCTTATGAATTTCTTGATAGACCTGTTTAAGGGGGTAACCCGGCAGAAGGAGACTCAAAGTACTTCTGGCCAGTGGCCCTGAGGAGACATGCTCAATTTTCCTAAATCTCCACATGGCGCGAGCACAACATTGACACAAAGTTGCCCAGCAGCAACTTTTCTACGTCATGCTGTGTTTTATTTCAACCTTTTCTCAACATTGAGACAACTTTGTTGTGCCGAATGGGTTAGCTATAGATGTACGGAGATTCAGGACCTTTCCATGAAGTTTGAAAGCAACGAAAACCAGTCACGTATTAAAATACCTCTCCTGTGTTCATTGTTATTGTTTCATCGTTTGGCATAACAAGATCAGTGCATCTCCGTCTGATAAATCCTCTCTTCAACTTTTTCATAAATGGGTATGCTTGGAATGGGAGAATGACGATTGAGCCGATTAAATTAATTTTGCATTATCACGAAAGCAGTGCCAAGAGAGATCCATCAACTCCTGCGCTGGATTCCCTGCTGTAACCCGAAGATTTGGTCGCAGTTAAAAACAGAGATTGTCTCATCGGTTTTACTCCTGGGACAGGTATCAAACGTCCTGCTCCTCAGACGAAACTAGAAAATTCTCAAAGCAATCTTGATTGAGGAGCTAGTCAGGACAACTGTCAGAATGCTTCGAAAAGGAAGGAGAAAAGATCTTGGAGATGGAAACAACGTGTCCTGTCAACATCTGATGCGAATGCGATGAAATCACACGAAAGTATCATACAATACATGGGGTGGTCAAAAAGTTCTAAGAATCGATCAAAAAGTTCAGGAGTCGATCTCCCTAGAGATCTTTCGTAGAAGTGTCTATAGGACTCTATCCTCTTAGCTGCTGAAAGATCTGCTGGGAGATCGACTCCTTTGTAGCGAGAAAATTCATCACAGCATTTACGTCACTTTATATATCCCTTCAGTAGACCCTTTGGTAGCACATTGAAACAAATTCATAGAAGCTATCTTTAGTCGACAAATATGATGAAATTTTGCCAGTCACCATCAAAGACATTCCGGCTTCTCATGATAAAAGTAAAAATAAGGGCAGGAGGGGGGGAGATGCCGAGAATTCAATCTTTTCTCGCCGCGATCGGGCGGAGGTTTGACCTTCGCAACGAGTAACGAAGTTTACCATGCCTCCAACTATCGAAAACGACATCCATTGATGGACGCATTAGGACAGCCCTAATATTTATTATTTCCGTTGAGAATCAGATGGCAAGCCCGTTCACGTAGTTTTTTTTTTCTCTCCCTTTTTTTCGTGCTACACGGTCTTTAGACATTGACACCGGCAGATTGCAAATCTGCCGATGGTGCCATACCGACGGTTGCCGAAGCATCGGTAAAGCCCTATATTAAAGCGACATCCATGTAAAAAATTCACTTTGGGTTCACCTTAAGTAAAGAGGCAAAATGCCCCGGGGCAAGTTAACAATTTAAAAACTTAATCCTGCATATTAAGGAGAAAGACAGGAATATGGAGAGGGGGATTAACCGATGTCCTTTTCGAAATCAAGAGAGTAAAAGAACAGTTCACTTTCCCAGCATGCACCTGATGAAATCGAGTCGAAGACTGAAACAGAAGAGAAAAAAATATTCTCGGTCTTCTCTCTCCTTTCCCACTTCCTGTCTCCGATTCCATGTTATTTTTTCCCCCTCCCCGTCTTTCATATAGTCAGTCCCGGCATTTCTAGAATTTGATTGTGATAAGAAATTTCAAGTCCATGCGGGTCACGCCGCCTCTTTCTTTTCTCGCCCGGACGGACTGTACTGTACTGTACTCGTCTCAATCCAATGGGATATTTCCCCTTCAACAATTTTGTCGATTTCGATGGTCGAAAAACTTATCGATACCTTCAACCATCGATATGGTATCGATGCATCGACCTATCGTGACAGCCCTACTTCATTCATGGTTGAGTAATTGGGAATCTCACGGAATGAAGCATTTTCTGTCTGCTGATTGCTACAAGTATGCTTGCAGGATGCAACATTGCAAACCTTGCAACTGTTGATAATGGCGACCGAATATCTCAAAGAAAATGAATGAAAGCAGGAAGCCATTGGTTGTGAACGAAATAAACGAACAATTGAGAAATATACTAGTACGCGCAACGCTATCAATGACGTTTCTGACAAGATGAGTTCATTGTCAGCAGGGAGTACGGGTCACCTCTGCACCAGCCAGAGTATACACCTTCCCCCTGGAGGAGCCCCGGGAAGTTTGTTCACTCTAAGCAGTGGTCGGCAACTGGCGTCCCGCAGGCCAGATCCTGCCCCCGGAAGCCCTCCCTCTGGCCGCGAAGACCAGGGTATCGGACATTACGGTCTGACAGTAGACGTTCAATAAAATTTTCATCATAACGACACTTGATAGGTGTTGGCTCGCGAACGTGCAGCATTCTGCCCAGTGACGTAGTGGTTTCGCCAATGGGGGACTAAGTGGAACGGTGGGGGGCTTACCTCGTACTTCTCCTCGCCCAGCCCCCCAGCCCCCCCCCCCCCTCTCATTACGCCACTGATTCTACCATCCTACCCCCCGTGAAATTTAGTTGCCGACCTCTGCTCTGAGGAGTCTTTATCAATTTATTATAGTGACTTTTTTTTATTAAAAAATGTTCAGTTGAACATTCTGAGACGTGAGAACCCAGGACTTCTTCAGTTCAGCAATGGAAATGTGAGCAGATAAAATTGCTTCAAAACGAAAATCCAGAATAGGGATCTCGCAGCACTCGCCTGAACTTCCGGTGGTGATTTGAGAGCCGCATACGTACTACTGCTGCCAGCAAGACACTGAATCCACATTCGATCAGTGAATTTGTGTTCATCTGGTGAAGCCCATATAGACACCTTGAAAACTCGGTCTCATTCTTCCATTTTAACCCATCAGCATTCTTTGAACCTGAAGAATTGATAGAAATGTCTGGACGTGGCCAAGGAGGTACGTATAGGTTTAAGAATTACCTCTTCTTTCACCTGTCTGACAAGGCCTGGCCATAGCCATGGGTCATCTGTAGCGGACAGACTTCGTATAGTATTCCATTTTCACTCTCGCTTAGGCTTGCAATATTGCTTTTTTAGGAAAAACCAAGAGCAAGGCCAAGTCACGGTCTGTTCGAGCTGGATTGCAGCTGCCTGTAGGGAGGATTCACCGAAAGCTCAAGAAAGGCAATTATGCAGAACGCGTTGGCGCTGGTGCACCAGTCTATCTTGCTGCTGTTCTTGAGTACTTGGTGGCTGAGATGCTTGAGCTTGCTGGGAATGCAGCCAGGGATCACAAAAAGACCAGGTGAGGTAAATCTTAAGTTATCTGATGGTGGTCTAATTTTACTGGCCTTTGCTTCACCAATGGGAACATATATTTGGCAAATAAGTTGCTGTCAGTTTCTTTGATGATAACTAGAACCAACCAAAAAATAGAGATTCCATTGCAACAGTTATTGATAAAGGTGAAGTGTTCATTCTGAAACAAAAGCCTCTCAGTTTCCTGTGTCTGTCAGGAAATTTCCCATCTGACGCATTATTATTGTCATGTAGGAAATGAATACATATGTGAATGAATTGTGATGAACCATTTTCTTCAGGATTTATTTCCATGGTAAATAAGTAGTATCACTGAGGAAAATGTATGAAGTCTAGTGAAACCATTGCATGGATACAGACATTTAAATTAATAAAGATATATAGTTATGAGATGGAAAAGCTCCAAGAGGGTGTAACACAACTGGAAGTCACATGGTGACTCAGATGGGCTGGTGTGGCCTAAACTGGATTGAATCAGCATTTCATCAAAACTGGCAGAACACCTGACTTTGAGAATCACTACATTTCTCAAGGTCAAGTGCTCTGCCAGCTTATTCCAAGAAGATCCAAGATGATGTAATACATTTTGCATTACACCCTCTTGCAGCATTTTCATTTTCACTGCCCATCCCTTTGTTGTTGCATTAGCCTTGAGATATCTCTGATGTTTTTTGAAGATGGTATGACATACACAGTGGAATCAGCCTATTTTTCATGTGTGGAAATCTGAATTTGACATATGACATGAAGAAAACCCTAATTAGACATTCCTAATGTGGCATGGACCTACCACTCTAGGGTTAATGAGCACACTAATAATGTTCAGGTGGTGTTGATGTGTTCAGCAAAGGACAGATATAATGCTATCACAACTCCTGCTATGTGGGCTATCACTGAATTATCTTGTAATGTTTATTTTGGATGTTAGTATACTTTCATCCTCATTGGACCCAAATATCAAGCCCATAGCTTTATGGGCTTATGACCTATAACCCTATGGCCATCAAAACACTATAACTTGGTAATATAGACTGTCTTGTCTACCTTATGGGGAAATAAATGTCTTTAATGCAATGTCTAGGTGAATCCCTGGATCTTCATTCTGTTACATCAAAATGGCTATGGCTAGCATTCTCCTGAAGCACCTTCATTTCCCAATAAGTCTTGGTTGTAATGAACAACTTTCTCTCCACATTAACAAGATGGAGTGGTCACTGTAAGAGTAGCAGCTCTCGACCTGTGTACTGTCGCACCCAGGAGTGTTGCAAGAGGCTGGCAAAAGGGTACTGTGGGTATTGGGCAATTTATTTTTTGCATGTCAGCAAAGTAGAGCAAGAAGACCAGAAGGCTACAATGCTGCTTAACTGGTGTAACCAAGAAGCCCTTTATGGAGCAGGCAGCATACTTCTTCTGAAGAACTGTATTTAAAGTATTAGAACTCTGACATCTACCTACTCTTGAAAAAGTGTTTACCAGGAGGATGCAGTACATGTCAATTTTGATTTTAAAATTTACTCTTATTACATGCTCTGACATACCATTTTATTAAAAGAGTTTCAAGGAATGTCAAGATCAATATTATTGCTATAATGGAGATCCAGATTGCTTTTTGCTACCATATATATATGTTTACCTTCTGTTATTCTGAGTAACAAGGAAAAAAGTTCAGGTCCTGTCTAAGCATTACAAGTAAACTGGCTGAGGTCACTTCAAAATTTGAGCCATATCTTGATTTCCTAGGCAACCAGAGGCAGGCACAGATATTGCATTGAGGTGTTCAAATAAATTATTTTGAAAGTAAGGTTTTGCCTAGTGACAGTTTAAGATAAACCTGTCATTAATGAATTTAGAGGGCCTGGTTAGGCTTATGTTATCATGCACAAGAGTTTGTGGAATTGCAGGGGTGCTTTTGATATCTCACTGTCCTAAAAGAGTGCCTTTGGGAAGAAAAGATTCAGAACTGCTGTTGTAAAACATTTAGATGTAATACATCTTTAAAGTAAAATCTCTTTTCCTATTTTGCACTCTCTTTGGGAATCTCTTCTACCTTCCTATGTCATATCCCTCATTAAAAGGGGGAGGACTGCCAGTATTCAATATGAGGACAAACCTGGATGCTGTTGGGTGGAAGCTCTAGGGACCACTAAGGCACTAGGGGTGCTCAGGAATAGAGTCCATAGTAGGACCAAAGTACCAATTTTGAAGCATATAATCTGCTTATATTCATTTACTATAGACTTAAACATTTCTGTTGTCCAAATCATGCTATGAATGGGCTAAAAAAAAATTACATGAAACACCCAGTTCATCCTGGTTGATTCCAGTTGTGACAACTCTTGCAGCCTCACCTGCATTTTCCTTATCTGATTGAGTTCTTTTTAAAGATTTGGGGTGGATAGTTTACCTTCATTAAGTGGGATTTGCAAATCCATATTTAATTGTATTTTCCATCAAGTGGAAAATAAGTGGATATGAATCAAGAATTGGAGTTGAAGCAAGAGAAAACAACATAAAAATGTATGTTTATACTTTGTTTACTTTTGGATGTCCTACATCTTGGCTAATGCATCCAGAATGAATTTTTTTTTCTACTGGACACCAGTAATGAGACAGATATGAAAATTATGAGAAGTTGTGATTTTCATAAAATGATATATTTTCAAGTAGAAATGGACTATTAACAGGATTTGGTCAATTGTTAGACAGACACTGCACACAATATAAGGCTAGGCATTGCTTGGATAAGTTTCCACTTAAAAATGTATGCAAACAGCATCTCTGTTATTAAAAGTCATAGATTAGTGTCCTTGCCAGTGTAGAAAAAATATATATTTTCCCACAAACCTGAGGCAACAAATTGGAATTTCCCAGGAAGGATATGCAAGTGGGCTGCCTGCCCGCACGTCTCCATTCCCGCGAACCATGTTTACAAGGGTTTTCCTAGCCTGGTCCTTACCCTGCAATGCTATTTCTTCAGGCCTTCCTCTTAGTTTTTTAATATAAAATGTGCAATGGTCTATGATTCAAATTTGGCTTGATGAGAAAAAGGCCCATTGGGTCAAATTATGACAAAATTATGATAAGCAATCTGTTTTTGCCCCACTATTTCTATCTTCTCTTATTAGAAGGTATGCCTGTAAAAATTTCAGGGAAAATGGCACATAAATGAAAGAAATTGTTCAAATGACATGAAAGTGATTCAATTCATGAATGGTACAAGGGAGAAAGTAATTCGTGAAATAAATACTACCAATGACAAAGTGATTCATGATACTTTTTTTTTTTTTTTTACCTGTAATGGTTATCCCTAACTGAAAGAAAATAATTTTGGTGCTGGTATGAAGGTTTTATATATTTTCCTGAAGAAATGGGGGAAATTCCACTATGCATTCATGGGTGTTGAGTGGCATATATAGAAATTTAGGATGGAGGGGGCTCAGGGTAACAGCAGCTCAGTATTAACCCTTTCCCTGTTCTCATGACATATATGTCATTTTGATTCTCAGGGGCTTCCCCATTATTGTGACATGTTTGGAACCTCATATCTTTGGCTCTTCCCTATACTCTGTCAACAGCATAAAAAAGAGAGTGAAAAAGTTAGTTTTCAGGGCATGAATGCCTCAAGAAACCCAACCAAAAGACCTATCAGTGCATAGGCTGCAATGTGAGGTTGGGTATGACTCTGTGCGACATGGAGTATTAAGTACTACTTAGCAAATTGATTGAGTAAGCAGAAATAAATTTTCCTAGGACAGGCAACAAATTCTGCATAAGAAGCTCCCTGCATCCAAACCCCCCCTCCCAAAAAAGAACCCCCTTGACATGGGGACAAGAAAACTGACTGGTAAAATGGTTATGGTACCTGAATGATAATTGGGTGGTAGGGTTGACTCAAGCCCCTAAAGCTCCCCCTTTCATAATGTCACTGCTTGAAGTGGACTTGATCTGAGTTGACTCAATTTCTAGTTCCTCTATAGGGACAGTAGGTATGATTGGATGAGTAGGTTTTTATCAATCCTTTTTGTTTTTGCAGGATCTCACCCAGGCATTTGCTGTTGGCAGTTCGTAATGATGAAGAACTCAACAGATTGCTTCATGGTGTCACCATGATAGAAGGAGGAGTCCTGCCTAGCATTCATCCAACTTTGATGCCAAAGAAACCCATCTCCACCATTGGTGGCTCTGCTCCCCCAAGTGGATCTCAAGAAATCTAAGTCACTGCATTTCATTCCACTTGGCAATTTGACCACTGTCCCTTTTTTCTTATCCTTATCATTTCTTTCAATGTAGAAGGGCATTTTCTAATATTCTTGAGTGCATTTATTTTATTCTGTGCCATTTTAACATGAAATGTGGTGATATTTTGACTATTTATACTTTGAATACAAGAGCATGCAAGATCCATGCATGTTTTTTTAATTTTTAATCTATACATTTAGAAGGAACTTGATTAAAGTGAAAACAGCTTGGAATGCAGAACCATTTCGCTGCAGGGTGCCATTTGCAGTTGTGGGATTGGGAAAGGGGAATCCAGAGGATCCCATATACAATGTGATGCCCTCTCCTGCCTATCTGGGTCCTGCTGTCGATGTTTGGCTCCTTTTTTTAAATTAAGGCTGATAACTTTTCATGGCCTTTATTGTAAAATTCCCAAGTACCCTTTTTTGTGAGTTAGCACCATACTGGCAAAGATATTCTATTAGCAGGTATTCATAGGCTTTCAGAATAGGGAGGCACATACAATGGGACTGAAGTCTTTCGATTCATTAGTTAAGGATAATCAAGTATCCACCTGGACACCACAAAGTCTAATCAAAGTGTTCTTATTTAGCTGTCTGAGAAGTCTCATGAAATCGATTTCGTTTATGACAGATGAGAACATTACAGTATATAGGATACAGGAGAGTGTATTCTTGTTGAATGTCTCGTGTCTCGCTTAATGAAAAAGAATATGTACAGTTGATGAGCTTGAGAAGACATGGGAAGACTTTTCTCTCAGCTGGTACCTGCTAGTTTTGGTTTTAATTTTCGTTCGTCCAATTTGTGGCTGACAAGAAGGTTCGCAAGGGGATAAGTGCTTCGATATTGCCTTGTTTCACCAAAAATGTATAATGTTCAGCTGATACGAGGGCCACTCAATAAGTTATATACCTGAATATGAAAGGGATGAGCAACAGGCCTGTGCCTGCTATGACATGTCCCGACAGGTCTCGTGAGTGCCCCACCACTATACCAGCTCAGTGGCTCAAGTCCGTTCAAAGTGGTAGCGCATTAGATTTCTTTTCCTGAGTCTGTGTCATGGATTTGACGAAAGTTGAACATCGTTCAGTGATCAAATTCCTCACCAAAGAAGGGAAAGCACCTAAGGAGATTCATGAACGTTTGCCTAACGTTTATGGTGTGTCTTCGCCTTATTACCAAGTTAAATTTTGGAGCAAGCAGTTTAAGTGGGGAAGAGAGTCGATTGAAGATGACCCAAGGTCGGGGCGCCCTGTGGAGGCTTCTGATCAGGAAATGTGTGACAAATTGGAGAGTGCGATACCGGAGGATCGTCGCACCAAAGTCTCTGTTTTAGCTCATGAACTGGGGATTTCAGAGGGCACAGTGATTCACATTATTCATGAAAAATTACACATGTCCAAAGTCAGTTCTCGATGGGTCCCAAGAATGCTGACTCCAGCTCAGAAGAACAGATCTGACATCTGCAAGGAAAACTTGGAGTTTTCTAAACAAATCGGGGAAACTTTTTTTCCCAGAATAGTAACTGGTGATGAAACTCGGATTCATCACTGGGATCCCGAAACCAAGCAGGAGTCCATGCAGTGGAAGCACGAGGGATCGCCAACGCCTCGCAAATTTCGTGTTCGGAAATTGCAGGAAAAATTATGGCCACTGTGTTTTGGGACGGCGAGGGACTACTGCTGCTTGAGTTCATGCCAGACGAGTGTACAATCACTGGCAATTCCTATACTACCACCATGAAAATTTTACACGATGCCATCAAGGAAAAACGCTGAGGAAAGTTGTCAAGGGGGGTCCTTCTCCGTGACAACGCGCCCGTCCACAAATCATGGAAAGTTGAGGCAGCAGTGAAGGAGTGTGGCTTTCAGGAGCTCAACCATCCTCCCTACAGCCCGGATCTGGTTCCTAGTGACTGTTTTCTGTTCAGACACTTGAAAAAATGTTTGCGGGGAAAAAGATTTTCATGCAACGAAGAGCTGAAAGTTGCCGTTTCTGATTGGTTTGATGGAAAAGAAATCGACTTCTATTCCCAGGGAATAAAATCCTTGGAATCAAAGTGTAATAAGTGTGTTGAGTTAAAAGGTGACTACATTGAAAAATAAAGTGTTGTTTTTCCCCTTGGATGTTTCTTTCTTATTCAGGTAGATAACTTATTGAGTGACCCTCGTATGTTTGACTACCGCGTTTTGTCTAATTTGCACCGTACGATTTCACTCTAACAGGAGGACAGGTCGTATCAAAATAAAATTTGATGTAGTCTTATATCACTTTCGAATTGTCAGTCCACGAGCACTGACCGATCCGTTATGGACAATTAGAATCGGAATATTCACCATCTAGATTCCTGTGTTTAGTTTTTTTACCAATTTTTTTCATTCCCAGAAGCCATCCGCACTGGTATTGCTGATTGCCTGAAAACGAAGAAAATAAATGCTGCTTTTGACACGAGGAGCCAAAGGAAAGAACCCAAGATCCGGGAGAGAGATCCTTATGAATCCTGTTCTGTAAAGGAAGTGTGTTTCGTGTTTTGGATTTTGGATTTTCTAGGCTAGGATGTACCGGATTCTTAAGAGACTGATGCCCGTATCCTGCGTGAGGATGTTGCTAGAGGAGGAAGCAGAGAAGGAAGTTCATGCGAAGAGGGGAAAAGAAAAAGATAAGATTGTAGCAGAATCACGACGGAATAAAAGATGGAAACCAAAATTGTTCAGCTTATTGATGTCACATATCTTGAGAAAGCGTGCCTGTATTCTCTGTGAAGGAAGGAGAGGTGGATGGATGGCTGGAACACCCTCCTAAAGTGGAAGGACACTAAAGGATGGGAATTCTGTGGATTTTAACCTAGACGGATCGCCGTAGTGAGTAAGAGAAAAGCTGCTTTATTATAGGAGAGTGTGTCAAGGGCACTGACGGCAGACTTCAATGCTGTGAATATGAGCCTCCCAAGTGAGCTAACTATTGTGAGTGGCTTCAAGAAGCTTCAGAAAATTACAATAGTGAGATATATGGAGGAACAATAAGATGGGTTTCTTTGGATAGATTTATTCGTTCCAATTGGATGCCCATTTGGATGTGGATTCCAGGTCCCGATGGAGCAAGGCCATCATCACCCGTTCTTTAGGGACGTGCGGAAGGTGGAGGGTGGTATTATCTGTAAACAGGTGGACCTAGTCCTCCAGTGAAGAAGCTTTGTTAAGTATCAAAGAGGGTCGTGCATAGGAGAATACCTGAGTAGATTTCTGAGGGTGCGGAGGTATACCCTTCTGAAACAACGATGTCATGCCTGCGTGGTCGAAGGGGAAAAGGCGAGAGAGCAGCCTTGCCTAGGTTGTGATAATTCATCCAAATCCAACCTAGATAAGCATCGTACTTGGTAGGGAAGGAAATTTCACATCTTAGCAAGTCAGCAGTATGAATTGGAACGAGGCTTTCTTCCGATAAGATTAAACCGCACGCGACAGAGAAAATAGGGGAAAGGTCCTTGACGTGGTTAATCCAGTTTTCCTTGTTTTCCCTTTGGCTTATGTGTTTTGATACTATGATGTGATACTTATTACATATCACTGCAATCATGTAAATATCTTTGCAATGTAGAATACGGAAGGTATTTATGACAGGATACATACTTATTTGAAAGTATAGGGCTTCCAAATGTCATTGCGTTCTTCGTCGTCATTTCTTAAGTTGTACGAGAGTTTGAATCGAGGCGTAAACGTGAGAGGTTAGGATAGCACTCTGTTGTTTTAGTCTAGTTCCCTCGAGTACGAGTAATAATGAGTCAGTGCGAGGGCAAAGGGACAAGATATCACGAGGAAAAATGGGGTCTGAAGAAGAAGAAAGGATGTAGCCATGATGATGTTTACTCCATTCATGAGAAAATTACGTCGCACACTCTGTGTCGGATGCGAGTTGAATAAGGTCATGGAAGCTCATAATTCTGTCACCATTCTTGATTAAGTGCACCGACTGCACTCATTAAACTCGCTTTTCCTTGCCCTTTCGAGTGGTTTCCTTTGACGTTTTCCAACGTGAAGGGCATCATAGGACTCTTTCCTTGTGGTTCCAAGCTGCGACGAAACCTCGCATGCCATTAGTCCAAAGCATGCATGCATTGTGAAAATGAATAATACTGAGCCTTGATTTGTATTGTATGGCTGAATTCAAATTCACCATCCCTACTGAAATAGATGAATTTTATGCTTAGGTCGTTGTTTTGAATCTCAAGAAAATGTCTAACATAGTAACAGACAGTAACGAAGAACAGCTGTCTGTCAAGTTGGCACGAGGAATTAAAATGAATTTTATCCATCGAAAGGAATCACTCTCCAGAACAAAAGTATCTTTGCCTCGATTCCGCGTTATAAATATAGGAAAGAAGCCAAGTTTGACTTCACGCTAAAAACATATCAGTCCCCAACAGAGCTTCCAAACTGTCCATTTGGGATAGTTTTAAGTATTTGCTCTCCAGTTGGATTATTGGTGAATGGAAAGACGTGAACCTCTCCATCATTGTGAGCCAGACACATTTCACGAACTAACATTTCGTACGTCGACGACGCATGTGATGATAAAAGCTTCATCTGGAAACCTTCGCGATAGGAGTAATGCACGAAGGAAATTTTTAAAGTTCTTCCTTGTGTGGCTGAAGTAGTCACAAAGTGGTTATGCTTGTAGTCAGCAGTTGCACGGGTGCAATTTCACCTATTGTTCCATGAGATCCAGTCCAGCTGGACTCGTTTGTCTATCTCTTCCCTCCACGTGCAGTTAGTAGCGTCTCACCATCTTTTCTTTCACAAAACATGATTACTCCATGAAAACAAAGTGACATCGGTGACTGCTGCTCACCTTGCGGATGAAGCCTGCCTCCAGCGTGTCAGTGGTTGTGCACATCAAGAGGCGACGAAGACTGATTGATGAGTCTTGTGGCTTTGAGAAAGCTTTTGAGGTGCTCTTTACTACAGTGTTTTTCACTTGACCAAGGCATGGGGTGTCCCATGCCTAGGTGTCGGAGTCAACTGAATGAAATTTCGGGCTCTAAATAACACTGTTGCCTGAGCATACATGAGTTCCCTTGTGAGGAAAATGGCCTGAGCTGCAGCAGGGACTCCATATCCGTCCATTTCATACCTTTACTCATCTGCTAGATGTTTCTGCAGTGTGAATGGCAGATGCGCTTATTAACCCTAGAACTGCCAACCGTCGATAAAATCGACGTTGGTAGGCCGCTGTACTGCTTCTGGCAGTTACAGGATTAAAGAGAGAATCGACTCTGTGGAACTTGTATACCCATCTACGCCTCAACTGTCTTAACCTTTATCGTCCGTATGTCATATATATGGGACGCTATATACTGTATAAATAGTGTCCACACCGTGTGGACGAATGTTAGATATACAGAATACGACGTGGAAACACGCGTGACGCATTAGAGGCTTTCTTGGGTTATAATCCAAACAAATGATATAATCATCATGTGATAAAGCTCCTGCATGATCTTACAGTCGTTGCATTCGTGCCAGGCTCTGCTTCTTTGTAAATATTTGTTTGATACAATGGATTCTGCTGATACTCTCATCTCTGCACTCATCTTAGGAACAATGGGGTATGCTATCATGACGATACTTAGAGGATCACGTGCAAACACATCATTTACTTATGCACACGTTTTGAATTAAATACAAACAATATTGCTTTATTATTGGATAGAAAAATTCATTTTCTAAACGAAAATCGTAAATAATTCGAGTGCAAATTGCAATTCACCGCGGAATATTGCACAAGTTTTATGGGGGGAATCGGGAAATTTTATAAATATGTATAGCAGTTTGTACTCTTCATTACGTTTTATGTTTTAATATTCTATTGCAAAAATATCGAGTATATTAAAAATCGTGTGATAATCGGCACCCTCAGCACATTTAAATTCTGTCTGTGAGGAGCCTCAGGGATTTGAAAAGTTTACACTAAAGGTTAAATTTCACAGCCGAGGCTATGAGGTTCTTCAGAACCTAGAGGATGAGGTAGGGGTGCGAACATAAAAGGGATTCAAGTCATGGTTCACCAAATTTCTCTTGCATGGGTTCAATCAGGACCTTTGGACTCAGTGGAGGCGAAGGTATCTTTAGGCATGTTACTGATTACTGGACTACGAATACCTACTGGATTTAATGCACGGGCTTCACATGTCTTCTGGTGAGAGGATTGAGTCGTAGGGCGCAGATATACGAGTTGAAGAATCTTGAGCTGCGAATTGCCGTCTCACCCGACCCGTAAAAGTTTTTTTTTATAGCATAAAAGCACGTGATTTGTATTGAAATTCAGAGAATAGACACCCTGAAGTTCCCCTTCGGAAGCCCGGTATTCCTCAAGCGAAGTGCCAATCTATATGAAAGGCATATGAAAAATTGTTCCCGTCTCCAAATATGCCCAAAATTGCTTCAACATAGATGAAAATCTTACGTCCCTAAGAGCGGCATGATCAAGTTCTTTCAGATTACTTTCAACTGAAGATTGAAGTTGCCTTTAAAGACCGCTGTAGCGAGGGATATTGGAAGATTCGCATCGCTCAGAGTTCAATATAAACCGTCAACGGAGAAGGGGAGGATGATGTTTTCTTGCCAATTTCGATGAGACATCCCTCAAGTACAAAACAGTAGAATCGTGCATGATCACCCATCAAAAGATATCGGAACAAAACTTCGTGACTTGAGAATTGCCTACGAAGACAGTGTTAAAAAAAAAAAACACGGCGCACCATCCTCTTGTTCGCAGTTCTTATGCCTTACATGATTGCAAGGGGGAAAAAAAGAACAACCAAACAAGGGCATTATGAAAGTCCATGGAAAATGTTTATCATGGGCTTCCAAGAGAAAAACTAGGCTTCTCCAAATAATTACTGGCTAAAGCCGATGTCTATCCTCTATTTCCCCAAACATCACCTGCTAAAAATCTATGGAATGTGACAATGAACAAATATTCTTTCCCAAACAGTTTTTAGATGAGTTTGTTTTGTAGATTACGAAGCGCATTCATTTTAGCGATCTTTCGACGTGCATGACCTAGATCAGGGATGTGCAACCCGCGGCCCGCGGGCCGTATGTGGCCCGTGGACCTAATTCTTGCGGCCCGGTAATGCATAATGGGATAAGAGATAAAATGTTTATTTGTGGCCCAAGGCCCATCACAACTTTGGTCATCCCTTAGTAACTAGAAATAGACCGTGAGTCCTTTCACTTCCTTCCCCTAATTATTCCTCACGCGGACGGTGCTATGTATGTCCCGAGGAAGAAGGTTCTTAATGACAAAGGCTATTTTTGGGCGTTGGAATTTCCTAGGGGTGGGGAAAAGGTAAGAGTCATCGACCAATCAGCGCGACCTTATGCCCTCATATGCCCTGAGGGCAAAAGAGGCAAGCCATTTCTTTTGCATTCTATGACCCGCGTGAAGAGTCTGACATTTTCATGCGGCCCACTCCCGATAAAGGTTGCGTACCCCTGACCTAGACGGACGGCTTTGACAACCATTAAAGGAACGATTGTCGAAAGTCGTAATTATTAAATGTAGACAGAACGACACGACACGACAAAGAAACGAGTTAGGAGGCCTCGCTGCCAAGTGCTGAGTGCGAGCAGAGCCTTGGAAAGCGGGTGGTTCATCCAGGAAGGGGAACTGACTTTCGTGCCACCTCGTGGGGACGCTTTCGGGCTTCTATAATGTCGGCTACAAGATTTTGCCGACGCGAATGAGGTATAGCTAGCTTCAAAAAGAGAAGTCTCGATAAGGCACATACTCGAATATTACTCTTTTGATGAAGTGAGTTTGCACTAAATTACAATTCATGACCATGATAATCAGTTATTAAAGAAATGAAGATATTCTCTCCTCTCATACTTGCAGCATCCTGAAGGCACTCTGGATGTTATGAACAGAGCTCTGGTAGGGTCAGAAGCTGCTGAAGTATGTGCTGGTGCCATCTACTGGAAACTAATAAGGGAAAATAAAGACTACAGCAGCAAAATGTCGTTCAGGAATTTTTAAAGCGAGTTCGCAATTCCAACCTCATTTTGGTTTTATGAAATTCAGAAACCGATCGCTATTGGTGAGTTAGAAATCTGCATAGGTTTAGGTGGAAAATCAGGAATTATGTTTGGAGTCTTTGTTATGTTAACCCATTGACGCCGGGAACCGTAATATTACGTTTTTATACCCATAGTGTTCTGGAGTCGCTGGGCGTGAATGTGTTATGTCTTATGTGTTATGTGTTATGTGAATGTGTTATGTGAATGTCCATGACATATTTTCCCAAACTCTTAAGTTTGGGAAAATATGTCATGGACCCATACATTATGTCCTTGAAGTCGCTTTACATTTTCAAAATTTGATTTCTCAAGTTTTCGTTGTACAAAACCAATCTTTCTCAGTGTGCTTATGAAAGTTTTAATAGGTTTAGGTGGAAAATCAGGAATTATGTTTGGAGTCTTTGTTATGTTAACCCATTGACGCCGGGAACCGTAATATTACGTTTTTATACCCATAGTGTTCTGGAGTCGCTGGGCGTGAATGTGTTAAGAGTTTGGGAAAATATGTCATGGACCCATACATTATGTCCTTGAAGTCGCTTTACATTTTCAAAATTTGATTTCTCAAGTTTTCGTTGTACAAAACCAATCTTTCTCAGTGTGCTTATGAAAGTTTTATGCATTAAAAAAAATTAGAAATCCCATTATTGGAACAATAATTTCGGGTGCTCAGCAATTAACCGAATATGGAAATCATATTGCAATTTTTTCCCTCTGATTGCCTTTGGTTCAGCCACTGCTTTCTGCAATCTTTTCACTACTGAATTGAACAGCACTGCTCAAAAACTTAATTATGGGCGTGTTGCAGCTCTCCGACAATTGATGAATACAAATGCAAATTTTCGTATTAGCTTGATGAGGTCGTTCCTGGTCCATGTCCTTCAACGCTAGTGATGTTCATTTGCAAAGTTTCCAAGGTGAATCTATATTGCTCGACTTCTGTGTGCATGAGAGCCTCAACTCACTCTTTCAGGACATCCTCGATGTTCCCAACCACATTCAGAACAGGGGAACTTCCAGCAGTGGCGTATTTTGACTGAAGAGTCGGGGGGGGGGGGGGGGGGGGGGGGGGCCCCCCTAAAAAACCCCCCTCTAGGGGGTGGTGGGGGGGGGGGGGGGGGGGGGGGGGGGGGGGGGGTAGCGGCCCCCCGTAAAATACCCACTGCTTCCAGGCCATTATGCGTTTCCAGGGAACTCAAACCCCAAGTCAGCGTTTATCGTATAGCCGAAGCTTTGAAACATTTGGCTTTGTCGTGCAGATGAGTCGCATATGAGACTGAGACCATTTTCTTCATCATGGAGGAAAGGAATTTAGTGATGTCAAACGAACTTGTCCCAAAAATGAGGCCCATCCCAATATTCACCTTGTTGCTTGATGACTCCAGTCAGTTTCCTGATCGAGAAACAAAGAAACACTCCAACGCACTCAGGTTGTGGCATCACTTGATGGTGATGCTCATCTTAAGTGATCTTAAGCGATCTTAAGAGCCGATGGATGGTGCTGAAATGGCACTTTTTATCTCGAGGTTCTTCCAATTCAGCGGTTGTTTCTCTTTATCGGTTTTCTGGTTGATTCGGGAAAATGTATTTTTCATTCATGAGAAAGGAATGCTCCTCCGGAACCAATCCCAGTCGTGTACAGGTGGTAATCATTTGACTTTGGTGCTAATTCCTCTTCACAAAGTCCTCAGAACGTTTGAACTTTTTCGCAACCCTTGAGGGGGAAATGAATTCAGCGTCTGCATAAGGAGCTTCTCGAAATGTATGCGATCAATGAATCCAATTTTCTTCGCTATCATCTGATACCCTTATCAGATGGTTGATAGAGATCGAAATAGAACGAGATATTATCCTTGTTTTTTTTTCTAGCTCTTATAGGTAAACTGTGAAGAAGGGGGGGGGGGAGGTGTTAGGAGCTATCTACGTGCGACATCCGGTACACCTTTGTTTTTACATGGCTTCAGAGTGTAGAGATACCTGGTACAATGGAGATAAGCCAGGAAACGAGGAGCTCTCTCTATAACATTTCCCACTCTGCCTGTCCACATGTCTGGAAGGTATCATTGACCCAATTTCAGACTATCGTACACCATAACGAGCTGGAGTACCATCCTGCTAGGATATCACCCGATCTTGCAATTACAACCGTTGCATTTCAGGAAAAAAAATTTTTTGAGCGCGTCAAAGGAACTCGCAGCAGAAACGAAAGCCTCATCAAAGAAATTGGGACCGTTAGTAGTGTGCCTCATGCAACGCATCTTTCCTTCTGGGGAATCGCGCAAAATTTATTGAATTGCTTCGGGATTTTCATTTGCCGACCATAGCCACCCTCCTGAAGTTGGATTTTAGGAAAAGCAGGACTTCATGACCTATTCTTATGCTCCCAGAATAATTTTGAATATTAAATTTGCCTTAAGAAAAAAAAAACACATGACCAGAAGATTCGTTTTTACAAGTTTTGAATGTTTGACATTGCAAAATGTCATTGCTTCCTGTAATTATGCTCATGTAAAGACGTTCATGTTAGCACCTACTCGTGAACTAAGACATCTCTCCTCTTAATTTAGAAATTCCTTATATTTTACGATAGACACGTTCATGGACCAATTGCCATCATATTATGATGTCCTATAGCTTGAATGCCTTCCAAGGTGAGATAATCTGTGATGAAAGTTTCTTTTTCCCGGTATTGGACACCAATTACGTTGACGACGACTCCTGTCTCTCTGAATCTGTCATGTAGTGGGATTTTGTAGTGTTTTTCACTTGAGTTAGACAATTTTTCACTTGACTCTGACACACGTACATGGGACGCTCCTCATGCATGAGTGTCGATGTCAAGGGAAAAAGTGTCTGACTGAAATGAAAAACACTGTATCATATTTACAAAACAAAAAGCGTTTGGATCAGAAAACGAAAGATGGGCTCAGCGTTTTTAAGAGAAATTTCCCAAAATTCTGCCTTATATTGAAACGGAAAAATGAGATCCGGTTTCGTATGCTGCACAAGTGAATGGCGAGATATATTTTTACAATTTTGTTTGCCTGGTTGAGGTTTATTTCTATATTCCTAGGCGCAGCAAAGAAGAAATTGGAGTAATTTATTCCCCTCTAAAAGTAACCCTGATGTCCTCGTGTATTTCATGAGGAGAAGGAATTATAACATTATAAGCGTTAAGGCTCGTCGCAATCTTCCCCAGAAAAATACATGCTCTGTCACTCCTTGGAATTCAAGATTACAGGGGGGAAATTTGAGTTGGATGGAAAATCTTGTATACCGTAACTACCGCCATCTGCCTTATTGACAGAAGAGAGAATGATTGAAAGCAAGGACAATAGATGTCAGAGAGAGTGCATTCCCGGTGCTTAGCGACTGTATGGGTTGCACATGCACCGCAGCTCCAAGCAGACACTTGCGAGGTTGCGGGGGAGACCCGTTTCGCCATCATTTCGCCAGTTCACTTCCTCTGTGCTCCTTCTCTGGCCCTCGCCTTCTCCGCTGAGTCGACGGGCAGAACTTCGCAGGCTAGGCTAAACTACGCTACACATTTTTTAAATTTCATTGAGTTGGAGTGAGGCTGCGGTAGGACGGTAGGACCTGCCTAGCGTGAGGCCTGGGCCTATTCATTTGGCTCATCCTCCGGTCCATGCAAAAAACCCATAATTCTAGACCTGAACGCCTTGGCTACGTGTATATTGGAACGGAGTCATTTGGGAAAGTTTTAGTGATTTGTACAGAGTCCTCTGTTGGCATTTATGCCGTATTGACACCACGAGTGAAGGCCGAGCGCTCAATTTCTGTACAGTTATTTTGGAAGTAATGATTTTGATAGGAGCGTGAAAATCTGGCTTGTCACATACTCTCCTTGCTACTTACTGGAAGTTACATAACATCTTGTAGCAATCCACAGGAGAGGCAGCCACTGCGTTTTCCCATGCATTCATCACCCCACAATTTAATAGCCACTCTGAAACTGGGTCTTACTTGAGGCTTACGCAATTGAACTGGTTCTTTCTCTGTTATAATATTAGTATCAAAGTGAAAAAAGCTTACCGTGCTTCATACCATTGAACCCATTATTGATCTTGGGTGAGATACTCCCTTGTTAACATTCTCTCTTGCAAATACATTTCCAACTTGTCTAAAAACTGAATATAAAGGCCTTAACAATTTTTAAAACCAGCCTTTAAGCTTATAAGTCATTATATTCCTTTTATTTGTAGGCATCCTAAATTTAGTGCTTACTATCAAATTTTGTTTTACCAGTGCTTTAACCCTCTCCTGGCCAAAGTGCTCCTAAGCATTAGTTTTGTTTACAGACTCTAGTGTCATCAGTAGGACTATTGACTTTGGCTATTTGGTGCTTCAACAGCTTATACAAAGCACACTTTTGTAAAATAAGAGGGTAGTATCTGGGGAACCAAGGCTTGGAATAGGGCTGGGAGAAGGTTGAACAACAGAAAAATACTGTGCAGGCTGTTGTTGGCAATTAACCCTTTCATGGCATATGATCATTATAAGGATCATATCTTTTGAGACTACTCTTATGTTACTATATTTGAAAAACTGGTTTTAAATTGTATCATTTGACAGCTCTCAATAACTATTTGCAGATACATAGTTTGTTCAAGCAGGCTGTTATTCAGGCATATTAGATCAAAAGCAAAAGTGAAGAGAAATTTTGAAAAATGTCAGTTATTTGTCTTCTTAATTTGGCCATGAAAGGGTTAAATGCTTGAAGAAGCAAATTATGTATAGCTACCATTACCTGCACATGCTTGGAGAGTTTAAGTCTGTTATCAATACTAGCATGTGCATCCCTCTCCCTGCTTGCCTCCCCAGGCTTTTCTTTGCCAAATGGTTTATGTTGAAGAAGGATATGTTCATGAAAGGATTTCAAGCACTTCATGGTGCCAAAGCAATGGACCCTGCATATGGACTTTGCAAGACAAAATAAGATGGTATTATATTTGCAATGACCATGGTTCCAGTAAAAGATTTTCTATGAAGCATTCAGGCCATCAATAAAAACTGATTTCATATATTACTTTTAAAATAATTTAATTTTTTGAATTCCTCCATGAGATTCTGCTGGTTATGTACAAAAGTGAGTATTAGCTTACATTGGAAGCTAACTTAAATGAGGATAATATGATACATTTTCAGTTATAACAGGAAAAGATTTTCATTTAGAATTTCATACATAGGTAAAGGCCTTGACCTAGTATTGAGCTAATTCTGGGAGCTCTACTAATTCCTGATTTTGGTTATTAAGTTGCCCAGTTTCCTCCATTATTCAAGAATATACACAGGGTATGGCAAAAAAATAAGACCCAATAAGTTTAAATTTATACATATGAGAATGAAGATGCAATCCCATAGCTGGCCAGCCAAAGCAACAGACTATGAAATAGAATGCACAGGAATTTAAGAAGAAGAATGAAAGGAAAGGAGCCTTTAAGATCTGAAAGAATAGCAGGATCCTCTTCAGGGCCGCAGTCTTACTCAAACCTTCAGTGTAGAGAGATCTTTTTTCAGGAATCCCACTTGAGCCAAATTAAGCTAGAAGGAAATGAAAGAGCATAGCTGAAAGGTTGTTAATTGAATCAAACCACACCTAAAGTCATTCTCATTATCACCTGAAATGCACACTATTAGCTAGAGAAAGCTTATGCTTATGCTGTAAGAAGGCAACCAGTGCAAAGTGTACTGTGAAAATGGATTTTATGATGTTTAGGAGAGCAAACAACCTCTAACTGACAGCTATGAAGAAATTAGGTTCTTGGGGTATCTGTGCCCTAATGTGGTCGGTCATATGGGATTTTTTTTGTGTACTGCATACTACTAGAACTTGTCAGAAGACTCAGGGATACAGAGCCAAACAGTGCTAGAACATTGCAGTCCCTCTTAAGGAACTTATTTGTTTTGCATTCTTGACACTGAAGGTGCACATATTGAACAGTTGCTGTGATTAGCGAGACATTAAGTCACAGTGGCGCCCCTGATGTGATAACAACATGTGATAACTATGGCATCTTAGAATGCATGACCCCCCCTAACACCCATGTGCAATTTCAGCTTCTCATGTCATGCCATTTCCGAGATATTATATACTAAAGTGTGGAAGTTTCTTTATAATTGCCCTGTATAATTTTTTTTACATTTTAAAATTTACTCTCTACCTATTTGATATTTGTTTCATTGGGTATAAGCAGAAATATACTATGGTATGTATTTAATGCAAGCATGCTATGCTGGACAGGATATGGGATCTTTTTCTTTTCAGAGAATCTTGTATGGATTAAATGAAACCTGTCTTGTCATAATTTTATAGGTCCACATGAAGTTGTTACACTATCCATATCTATCAGCATGAGATTATGGTATTGTGGAAAATGTGTCAAAATCAAGTAAATGGTATTCCTTGTTGGGTGCATTAGCTGAGAAATTAAATTTTCACAAATTCACAATTACAAACCACTTTACATTTTCAGTTCAACTCCAAATTTCAGTTAATCTACAGCTAGCAGGACTCCCATCACCTGGAGATTATGTAAAAGTGAATTTCATCTAAATTAAAATATGACTGAAAGTGACACTAGATTGATTAATGTGAAGTCAGCAGATGCCCTTATCACATACCACTTATATCCGTTTTAAAGTCCTGGTTCATTCATGGCATAGCATTGTGTATTATGAAAGCAACCGATAGTTCCTTTGTGAATTCTATTGGCAGTGAATGGTGTGATTAACCCTTTGGCTGTTTGCCTGAGTACGTACTTGGGCTTATGTAGTGACAGCATAGGTGTGTTCTCAGGCTCAGAACATTCCCTGTTTCTAGGTTATTTCACAGCTATTTATACATGTAACTGTTATTTTAAATAGTTATCATGATATGACATTTTCTAACATGAACTATTGTTTTTTGACAAGCAGGGTCAATTTTTATACAAAAATGCATCAGCAATCTCCACTGTGTTAAAACAGTCAAAGGGTTAAGGGAGGCACAACCTAAGGAAAAGGTAGGCATCCTTTATTATTGACTGGGAAATAAGTCAGACAGAACCATGTAAGCTTGTGTTAGGCCTAGACTCTGCAAAATACCCTTAATGAAAGGATGCATTCTACCTGATGCTGACCTATGTAATCACACAGAATGAACCGTTAATATTTTTTTTTAAAGTGACTTTCATGTCTTCTAGCTCTTTATCCCAAGCTGTGGCTTAGCAATAGCAGGAAGATTGGTTTCACCCTTTTATATTGATGGTGTTGCAAAAATATCAAGCACTATGAAGAATTCATTGATGACAGTGATAGGTCTCATACTATTCACTCTGTGATGATGAAAAACATGCACTAAAAACAGGTAATGACAATGTACTGAGGTCTACTTTCCAGTTTCATGTATTTTTAATGCAGGCCTAACAGATTTCTATGGATGAACACTGAAAGTACTCCAAGACTCACCTTTGTCAAGGCATCAATTAACTCATAGGCATTGGAATGATTACACCATACACCATATTTTAGCATTTATTTTGAGAAATAATCATTACTTCACAGAATGCAGAGTTTTAAGAACTTAGCTTGAGTGCGATGTCTTATGTACGTGTGTTCAACTGAGAATTTTTAATATTTCTAAATATAGATACAAGACAATCTTGAAGTTCTATAGAATGGCCTGGTAGCTGTACTATGTGATGGTCTCGTAGATCAACGTAGATCAATGCCAATGGGTTAACCTACAAAACAGCCTGTTACTAACCAAACCCTAAATCGCAGGGTGAATTTCAATAAGGTCTGTACTGCATTTCATGTGTGGATTTGCTCCCCATTAAGTGAAGAGGACCAGAGGGATGTACAGAATAGCCAAATTCCATAATGAGATTCTATATCAATTTTGGCAATATTTTGTGTTGCTGAAATGGATGAATGGCTAGGCTTTTGCCAGTGGCAGCCATGCCACTTTTACTACCCTATGAGTAAGAAGGATTATGTAATGGTGGTTGGGCCCACTCTTCTGAATCATCAGAGTACACCACTAATATAGTGAATTATGTAACTCAGGACAAGCAAATGTGCAATGGGTGCAAGCATTCCAGTGAATAATGTTGCAAAATTGTTTACAAAATTATAATTATAAATTTAAATTGTTTACAAAAGCTTTTTGGGAAAAAATGGCCTTCCAGTCCAGGTTGCCCTTGGATGAGAATGTTTGACTGATTAAATGCTCAAGGAAACTAGTGTGCCACCCATGTAGGATATAATGAATGAAAAAATGCCAGATATGAAAAAAAATTAGTTTCCTCAGCAAGTTGTGTAAGTGGCAAAATTGTCATGCTAACTGAGCCATTGCATTGTCGAAGGAAGTGTAAGGAGAAAGAAAGTAGCAAAATTCTCACTGATTTGAATGCTTCTTATACTGTATGGAGTATTAGCCACCTACCCTGTAAGTGAAGTGAAAAATGATAAATTTTTCATTTTTTGTTTATATTTGAAAACTCTGGAGATAGTTTCCATCATATATAGACACTTTCATTGAATTCGAGTAGGAACTGTTGATTTTGAGTTTCATCAATTTTAGCTTGCATGAATAGCCATTAGATTTGATGTCATTTGTTCATGGGAGTAATTTTGCATGCCAGCTTGCTCTGAGTTAATATTTCTGGCTAATGAAGGCAGGATTGCTGGTCATGTCTTTTTGGTACTCTTTGTGTCTCCACATATCAAGGAATTATTCTGCTTCTCCCCAGACAGTGGTGTTTGCTATGGAAATTTGATGCATAAAAAAGTATGTTTTGGGGATGAGAAGGTTGCTCTGGGGTTGAAGGGGTTAACTAATTCATGTCTAACCTTTTAGACCTGAATTAAAGCTACTATCAGAACAATATATTTTTGGTATTTTTTGGTCATTTTCCTATTCTACTTTCACTTTTTATTCTCTGTATATAGGTTTTATATTTTATATAAATATACCATATATTATATATTGTAAATGTAAATATGTAACTGAATAATATAAAACTGACAACTAAAATAAGGCTTCCTATGGAGTTCAGTCGTGCAGAATATTGTCCGTTGTAATGGAATGTGGGGTGCTAAGTCACGAGAATCTTGAGGTATCACCACAGAAGCATGGGAAATGTGATGTCCATTGGAATGGACAATGCCTGAAAGGGTTAATATATATTTCAAATTAATCTGGTTTTTTTTTAGTTTTGTTTTTTGAAAAAGTGATTATATCATGAAAGTTTACAAATTTTTTGCAGTTAGTGAAGTGAATGAAGCAGTAGCTGAAGGTACTTTCCCAGATACTTTAAACCTTCCATTATTGATTGAGATTTTTAAGTCTCTGAATCTTATTATAGTCAGCCAGCTATGACCAAGGAATTCAGCTACTAATTCCCAGCCATTCATAAACTCAATGTTGAATATTTGGATGCATTAAGAAATGTCTCTGGTGATTTATGGTGCTAAGGAATACAGGGTAATTGCTGAATAGGTGAAGAAAGCATTGGTAAGATTTGAATTGAGCAAATCTATTTGACTGGTATTTTTACAATTTAGCCATAGCATTTCAGTAAAGAGACTTGGCCAGCTGAGACCTTCATGGAGTTATCAGGAGTCACTAAAGGCCTGCAGTAGTCGGCTCATGATAAGGATTGTTGACTCACCTAGCATTGGTGCATGTTATATGTGAAGTAATATGAATTCATAGGCTATATGTCAACACATATTGTTCTAGCTTTAGCATTACTACTATTGGGCCACTATTGATTTTTGTCATTCCTGAATGCAGGTTTGTGATGAGAAATAGTTGATATTTGATTCGCTCAAAGATGCTGTCTCCATGTGTTGACTGTGATGCATTGTGTTGGAAGAGGCTGCATCTGTTTTATCATAATTTGATGACAAATTGAAATAGACTAGAAGGGCCACAGGCCAGGAAATGGCCAGTGCCAAACCAGGAGTTCATGTTGTTCAGCTCAAGCCCATTGTGGTTCCTGATGTCCTCAAAAAGGGAGAAAAATGTGTGAAATGGGATGATGTAAGTTTTCATGGGGATCTGCTGGCATTATCTACCTAATCCTGCAGGTATTATTTAGGCTGATAGAGGAGAGTTATGATAAAGCCCCCTGCCACTTTCTTGTCACATTTGCTTATTAGAAAAAATAAATTTGCCTTAATTTTGCCAGATTATTCATAAATATTGCTGTGAATGTGTACATTCTATTATCCCTTCTTGTTTCAATTTATTTTTTTTGGTAAGGGAGAATAGTGTTGAGGAAACAGATGCTTGTGACTTATTTGTGGTATAAGGATACAAAGAGAATATTAGGAGGAACTCCATGAGTCTGTGGATCAGAGCTTAGAATCCCAGACCAACCACGAGGGAAATCTTTTACTCATAGCATGATAAACTACAGTTTGGACCATTCATTCAGCATCTCTGTTCCTTTTGTTAGTCCCTAAAAGTCAAACCCTGCTATGACAATTTCAAAGTTAATTAGTTTGAGAGAGTGTGACATGTTATTTTATACCCCTTTTTCATATCATATTACTTTATTTCTTTGAATCTTTTTTTTCCCCCTACTTTTCATATTCAGCCCTTGTTTAGCTTCTCACACCAAGGTTGACAAGCAATACCGTTCTGCAGTGTCTGTCTCAGACAGCTGCAAGCTACATATTGAGCAAATTGCAGTTGCAATGTACCCTCCTAGATGGGAAATCTTTCACTCCATTACTCTAAAGGGGAGAAGTAGGCTAATTTAAGGAAGAGTTCATCCTCTATTAATCTTCACTCACATCAAGTGCTCTCTAAGAACCACACAACTGAATACACATCAGGGGACAATGCAGTCCTTCAAGGATTTTCAGTAAGTGAAGATCACAATAAATGTGCAGCAGAGGTGAGGAACTTTCTACTTTTGTTAAAATATGGAGACCTAATTCTGAATTCAAATAGATGCCAAGGTCTACCTTATTTAGCTACAGTATGAAATGAAAAAGATTTAGCTTTTCAGCTTTCAAGTTCTTACTCTCATTGCATTGTAAATATGATAAACAGAAGTGAAGCAATGAAAGTGTTGATCAATGTAGCAAATATGCCATCCAATAGAAATGCTTAGAATAGTCATGTGATGAAAGCCTTTCTTCTTGTAAGCCAGACCTGTTTAGAGGCAGACATACAAGTTTGGTGGTTACAATGATAGAAATGCTGACAGTAGATTTGGACTTTCAGCAGGCTACTTATCTTCTGACATGGCAGGACCTATACTTTGTCTTGATGTTGGTGGCTGCAGATGGTGTTGAGGCTGGGCAAGGTGTAATGAATACCATTGAGCTGTAGGAGTGATACAGCTGCCCAAGGAATGCTCCCATGCCTTTTTCTCATTGGGATTTTGAATTGTCAGTTCTAGTATGTTATAAGCCAAGGGAAAGTCAATCAGTTTACTGATAGAGCCAATTGCAGTGTTGAGATGATATAGACAAGCCAAAGTTAAATAAAATTGAAAATATAAATGTGAAGGAGGCACTAAATTGTTTTTCAGGACTCAGCTGTGGGAACACCTGTCACTCTGCAGGTTGATGACCATGGCTTCTTTCTACATTGGACTGATCAGAACAAGGTGAGTTGTGTTACTGTTTCATTGAGTAGAATCTCACGAAGAAATTATCATTGTTGTGACAATGTTATAAATTCATTCAACCTTATTCTGAGTTCAAAAAGAAAAAGGCATCTGACGCTTACTTGTAGAATTTGGGTGCGGTTTCATTATTGTAACCCATTTTCTGCAGCCATGGAAGTGGTGAGAAAGCCCTGCCCTTTTGAATCAGGACAGCCATATGTCATTGGAAGCAAACCAAGGACTGTTATTGTGCATTTTGGCAACTGATGAATATTCCGAACCCATGCACAAGTTTTTGAGACATTGCCAGGGACTCTTTGGCTTTGGGAATGCACTATGATTCCAAATGACTTCCATGCATGCCTTTTCTTCCAGTGATTCAATTCGTCAAATTGGTCATGAAACCAAATTATGATGTTGTACATTTCTGACCGTGACATTTCTCATCTCTTTTATGTTGCGAATTTTCCAGGAAACTGAAATGCTGGAGATCTCATGCATACGAGACACTCGCACGGGCAGATACGCAAAAATCCCGAAGGTAAGCCTGACATTACATCATGTTTTGGAAATTATTTGTGCATGTTGTTGCTTTGTGCGACTCCGCTTTCCGGTGTCAAGTCCTCTCTTCCTTGAATCGCTTCCAACTTGCGTGCTGACAATGATAGAGAAACTCCCCATTTGTTTCCTGTTTCGTATCAGATACGAAAAAAGATGGCGAATGGAAGTGCATGGCCTTTCTTTGTGTGACCCCATGTTGATGAGATATTTGGGCGTGTGCCATGAATGGGAGAAATTCCTGACGGGGGGGGGGACGACGCAATCTACTTCTTCCACTTTTTCCCCTCATCTCTTGCAGGACTCGAAACTCCGAGATACGGTGTCGATGATGGGCCCAGCTGGAGATTCTTTGGAAGACAAAACCCTGACTGTTGTCTATGGCACGGATTTCGCCAATGTCAGCTTCATCAATTTTTGTCTCCTAAAAAAGGATGTTGTCAAGGTGAGGCACCGTAGGTGCTACGAAACTCTTTTAGGGCTAGGGATAAACTTTCCTTTTCTCCTCCGGGACGGAGTAATATGTGGTTTAGGATGACCACCACTCCCGAATCATCCTGGACTCGATTATCCCTTGAAAATTCTGTCTGCAGGATCGAGGGAAGGTGGTCGCCCTACATCAGATAGGAAAAGAGAATTGTTGAAATGCGTTCAGCAGAACATTTATACGTTGAATTAGATCCAGGAGATATGGACTCGTAAAAGGTGGGTTCATATACGAGGTAGCCTGGCTTTACGATCTTGATATATGGAAGGTTCCCGAGCCTTTAAACCTGGGTTCGCGCACATGAAATGACGGGTTCGATAAAGATCTTTACAAAAGGGAAAGGGGGTTTGTGTGTAGCTAGTCGTAAGTCGCTCTTGAGTGTATAGAAAAGATTTCCGGCACGGCATAGCAATGCAGCGCGAAAAGGAGAAAAGGAAGAATCCTAATGCGTTGCATTTCTCCCCGTTGTGACGATGCATTTTTTTTCATGACATCTCTTTGCCTCTCCGGTTCATCTCTTTCCTGCCTTCCAGTCTTCTCCTTTCGCCCTTGATGGGAGACGAGAGGAACACATTGCGTGTATGCAAGGTAATAAATTGGCATGGTAGTAGAGGCAGAATATATATAGACAGAGAAAAGTAGAGAGATAGCTGGAAGTCGTGATATAGGGCAGAGGGAGAGGGGGGTATTGACCACGTACTGCGTCAGAGCGATCATGCAACGTAATCTTTCGTGATAACCGATAATCACCGAGTCTCCTGCATAGAAGCCTTCACTCTCCTTTCCTTCGATCTGCGTTGAACCCACCAAAGGAAGGAAGGATCACGACTAAGGGATTCCGATTTCTTCTTCCCAATAATGTCCACGTTGCCTGAGACGATGGGTAAAAGCCTATATAGGAAGAGAGAGAATGGGAGGATGATTGGATGGCGCTTTGCTCTTCTCGGGGACAGGTTTCATCCATCCCTGGAGAAGTAGGTCTCGCGGGGAAAGAGCTGTTATCCTGAAACGTTTCTTCTTCTCCTTGACTTGCACCATTCTCAAGATATTGCATGCGAAGGCTCCTACCGAAAAGAGTTGCTAAAAGAATTCTCTCCGGTTTTTCTTTCAAGTTGTGGGCGGAAGAATTGATGTCGATGGCATACAATTTGCTGGCTCTGAATGCCAGTCCGACGACGTTCCTTCGCAAAGCATACACGAAGCTCACACTCATTGCCGACTCCAGGACTGGCAACATCCCCGTCAAACAGTGAGTCCTTACTCATACAGGAAGGACATGACCACGTCCTATCTTCGATTTCTAGAATAATGTTTCCTTGCTTGTTTGGAGAGAAACAAGTACCCTGACCCAGACAGAGACGATTTATCTCAGCCGGAAATATATAGCGCCAGTGCTTGACGTCATTAGGAAGAAAAATGATACCGGATGATAGGGGGAAGATACTAACATACGTGGAATCGCTTTTTTTTTTTTTACCCCAGAATGCTATGCTGATAAAGGAAATGAAAAATAAGGGAGACACGTGAAGTAGAGGGTATGACGTTATGTGGATGCATGATGAACTTCCATTAGCCCTGCCCTGGGCTTCTGACCTAGGCTTCTGTTCCTTCATCACAGATTTGTGATTTCCTTTGCGTACATATGAATCCCGTCTCCTTTGGTGAGAAAACGAGGGATTTTGTTCTCCTTCTCATCTCCTCCTCATTCTTCCCGATGAGAGAGTGATTATGTAGCATTCAGATGTCGGGGATACGTTTCCTTTATACATACCAGGCTAAATTATACTTTACTCACCCAACAAAGGACTTCTTGAGTTTTTTTTCATCATTCCGTGCTGGCACGATCCGTCAGCTCTGCTTGAGAGGTTCTTCATATCTCATCACGAACTCGGTCACACGAGGACCCTGATATCTCGTTGTAGGTGTGTGTCAGACATGATCATCATTAATCACTGACTGGGATACTCTTCGCCATTGCACATTGCGTTTGTGGAGATTGGAGAAGAGTCACTTGAATGATTTTCGCTTCTTGTACTCGGGTCAGAATGTCCCAACTGACTAACCTACACTTATCGAATTGTCTCTCCTATTCACGTTGGAGAGGGAAGTCCTGGAAGAGACTTGTTTGTCATTCAGATTCTCCGGAGAGGAATGGACTCTTATACGAAGATGAAGGGTTACGATATATCCAAAACGGTACCGTCAACAGCTTCTTGTGGTAATTCTGTCTGGAGGATTGATCGTTAACTTATGGAATTGAAATTGGATGGCGCTGCTGCCAGCAGTAAATGATTTATTTATTTAACGCAAGATCCAGCCGAGTGGGACACGGGACAATAACTTCTGTCCCATCCCGTGCTTCCCTGTCTCTCTGCAGCCTGCTTACTCCGTTCATCTTCCCATGATCTCACGGGAATTTGAACCTCATCATCTATGCGGAGGATTTCTGTTTTGACTTTCCTTTCCCATTCCGTGGCAGTATCCTTGACCGACTAAGAAAGGCTGCAGATCTTAGATAACCGTGAGAAATCACTTGATTGCAGGTGGATCTCTTACTATGAGAAAGCGCGGAAGCGCCCCCAGTTTCCACTGTATCATTATGTTCATTCATCATTCAGTTGTCAAACATTGTTCCACCCGTAGAATCCCGTAGGCAAACCTATTTGTCTCACCTCTTCTATCTTGAAAAATGCTTTTGTAACCCTGTGGGTGTCCTTTGCCTAGTGCCCAGTACCACCCCTAGATGACGCCAACCACGAGATTTTCACCAAAAATGCGTCACTCCAAAAATAAAAGAACTTAGTGCTCCCCCGAGCTTCTTGAGTGGCTATTGCCTCTTACCTCCTATTGCTCGGAATTCCATGCACCAATCGCGACAAATTCTATATTGTAAAGGTCTCTTTGTTGCCTTTGATTCTATGTACAATACGTGACGATTCTTGCAGGGGTTTTGCTAGAACGATCGAATAAGATGGAAGGGGTTGTCCCGTCCCCTGCCTCTCCACCGCTGTTTTGTTGGGTTTTTTTCTGCAGTACGAATTTTTCGGAAAAAGGAACTTAAATGAACATCTCATGCCTCTGTTGTGCATAGTTTATCTATTGTTGTCACTGCCAGCAGCAAAGCCAGGAACTCGCCGATGGAGGGCTAAGGGAAACGAACGGGGACCAGACCCCCCTGTCGCTCCGCTACTGGTCACAGCAAATAACCGCTCGAAAATTCTAATCGATAGCTCATAAAAGAACATTCCTGGAAAACCCTTACTTTCCTCCAAAAAGAGCTAAATATGCACATGTTGAGAATAACCTAAAAGTATGCATTTTTATGCGTTTTTAAAATGGCGGAAATCGCCTCCTCTACCAATAAGGCATGATCCTACCTGGGTTGCATGTTCTTTGGAAGCTGCATAAAAAATATGCATTTCATAAAAATCCGCTCCCTAATCATGACTACTTTTTATGCCCAGTTTTTGCGTTATGTTAAATTGAAATTTGTGCACGCGACCAGGTATGTATCTGGACAAGTTAATATCAAGATCGACCTTGAAAATTTGAAGAGAAGGTATCCTGAGATAAGCCAAAATATATTTATTCCCAACCTTAGAGCACAGGTACACCTAGCTTCCCGAGGCTGGGATGAGGAGAGGGGGGGAGGTCGGAAAACGATATGTTTTGAACCTCCCGCGGGATTAGAGGATAAAGCCCGAATGCTGAAACTTCCCTTAGTTAACAGTCCTTTAAGAAGACATGGATTCCTATGGGGGGAAAAGAGTTCCTCAGCTTAAACGCCCCTTTATCTCGCCTAAATGAAGTTTGTGCATTCGAGCCTAAGGCCCGAATGCACAAACCTCATTTAGGCGAGGTAAAGGGGTCTTTAAGCTAAAAAGAGCTTTAAGCTCTTTTTCCCCCTTTGGAATTTATGTATTATTAAAGGAGCGTTAGTTAAAGGATGTTTTAGCATTCGGCCTTAGCGAAGAGGTTCCCTTAACTTAGCATCCTCGCCCCCCTGCTCGTCAGCCCATCCTGATTGACAAGAAGAAGGGGAGGGGGATGCTAAAAGAGCAGAGGAATTTTCAACCCTTTCATGCCAGATGGTTCAGTTTGGAACCAACAACTTTCCGAATTTTTTTAATCAATCGTATGCATACCTACGAACTATCGTCAGCATTGAATCATTAGATCGGTTTCTGCCAGCAAGATTAGGATTACTACAGCCTCATTTTACAGTGGGAGTCTTGTAAACGTCTCGTAAGAGAGCATTACTATCCTCTGCGTGAATTTTTGAAGTAGGTCCCTTTTTCTGGCATGAAAAGGTTAAGGACCTGTCTATCACCCAAACAAAAACGGTAAATATAAGTAATGAATTGGGGCCCCCCCCCCCCCAATTCATTGCTGTTGCTGAACCTCTGTTGTTGCGTCTATGCTTCAGCAACTCGTTAGTTGAGAATTATGTCCAGATTTGAGATTTTTAACCTCATGGCACATTTATGACATTTTCACGCCATAAGCGCAATTTTTTTCACGTGTCAGGTCGCACATCGCTCTAGAGATTTACGAATGTTATAAGCGATATTGCGAAATTGGTATATCGAATGTGCGGTATCAAAACAAAGTTGGTATGACTCACAGCTTCAGTTTTGACTTAGAGCAATATAATTATCGCCAACAAACTGTCGACCAGGGACATGGGCCTGACATTCAATACAAAATAGACCCCAGGGACCGAGCTATTCCATTCATCCGACGTAATTGCGCCCGGATGGCATGTTATGTTCTCTGCCTGATCAGTGACCAGTGCAGATCGTGAGGCATATGAGACCCCGACCCCTGAGGTCCTCCGTAAGATCATCAATTTAGTTCACTATTCGATGACGCTCGTAGAACCGGTCCCATGAGACCGAATATCCAGCAGAACTTGAGTGATCATTGTGTCATATGCGATAGAAACTTTCAAAGGTACCCACTGAAGATGATCGAGGAGAACGGCGCAGCACGATACTGGTGACGGGTGCGGGAAAATGGTATCAAGCTTATGAACGATCTAAATCAGGAATGCCTCAAGTGGACGCTCACTTTTGCACTGTGTGCTGCCTGCTGTCCGCGGGTTGCACTTTGGCACCCCTGATTTAGATGGACGATGAAAGAGTTCTGATTACTCCCAGGAACAGTAAATTAACTACCGGTATCCCTTCTTGGGGGGTTCCCAGAGAATCACGGCATTGGCTTCCCATCAATCTCTTGCATGGAATACGACGCCATACTAAAGTCTCGTCGTCTGCACTTCTTACAAAGAATCAACTTCGATCCCGAGAGAACGTTGCAAACGACCGATGAAGAGGTTATTGTAGAACCTGAATTCCTTTTGATTTGAGATGTACCGACCGGCTCATCGCGTGAACGCATGAAGTGCGATCAATCCGTCCAACAGCTGAAGACGGATGTGAACCCTATCTTTATTTTCGGCTTGGTTGTGTTCTTCATCTACCTTCTCATCCAGCTGTCAGACCAAGGACTGCGCTGATGGATCCTCAGCAACCCGGCCCTCTATCATTACAAAGCGTAAACACGTGTACGATCAGAACATTGAAGATGCCATTGGAAAGTGTTGATTGCTTTCTTCCGCGTCGACCGACCGTTTTAGATTGCTTTGTTGTGTTGTTCTTCAAAGTTCAGCGAATGTGACAATGAATATACGATCGAAGTCGATTGGATGTGGCAAGTTTTCGTTAGGCCTCATCTCCGCGGTGTCTCGAGTTTTCAGTAACGATGTTGCGCCTCCGTGCTTTGCTCTGTGTAATCCTGAGCGTAATTTCATTTGCTTACCAGCGCTACTTGCTTTATGAATAGATTGAGCAGGCCAAGGGAAGGATTTTTCGCGGAAACGTGACATTAATCATAGGGGAGATATGGAATGGGAATAAAATGAGTCTGAAAGATTTACTTCTGGACTTGGAAAACTATGTGAAGGAGTAGAGTGGTATGTTACACATGCCGAAGCTTTACTTGTTACAGATTGAATGGATTGTATTATACCGGTACGTGCAAGAGCACAATGGACTTTGGAGCCGCATGTGCCAATTCCATCGCTGCGAGACCCGAGACCTTCTTTCTCTTTCTCCCACATGCACACATGCCTGCGGCTGCTGGGCTAGTCGTATTCATGCCATGCCATATTCATCCCCCCCCCCCATTTTTTTTTTTTGGATCCCGCACAGGCCCAGGTGTAGGCCTAATTCGCACGCGAGGAAAGAAAGAAATCCATCATCCCTTGTAACAACAAGCTGACTGAAATGAGGGCTAGCAACAACTTAGATTGGATCACATCCTTCTTTTGTAATCCCCCAGTGGTGTCGTTTCCACTCTGGTAGAGAAGGGCGACCATCCCTTTGTTTTCTTTTTCTTAAAACCCTTTCAGGTGTGTTGTTCTGTAGGTGTGCGTGCGCCTTCAATTCAGAGCTATCTATTCAAAGCCATTCACAAAAGAGGCGTAACGTACCGATTACCCAAAGGGAAAATTTCGTTGACTTTACTAAGTTGAAACTTTGCAGGATGGTGGTAGAAAATGAATGTTTTTTTTTCAGTCATTTCTTCATTTTGAACAGCAGCACCGACAGAAAATTAATTTTCTTCACTTTTTCACTGGTTTGGTCCAGTAATCTCCCAAGAACTCCACTGATTCTTCTCTGTTTTCCTCAATTTGCGAGTGAATGACGGCTGAAAACTTTAGAAGTTATTATAATGCCACACCGTTATCAGGGAAGAAATAAAAGTTTTCTCTTGGATGCGATGCATGAGTGTCGCATCCAAGAGCAAAGTCTTTTCAGGGTACATTCTCAGTCTTACTGGAGGTTGCTTCTTAATAAAACTAATGAAAAAATAATAAAATTAATAGAAAATGTTTTTCCCAGTTTTCTCCTAGGCCGCACTTGAGGTGTCACTGTTACAGACGGACGAAAAAAAGTAATGAAACGAGATCGTCCTTATGCGACAGCTAAAACTCGGGGCGAAGGAGGAGTCGTTTTTGTTTGGGGTCGCTCTCACTCAATACGGCCCCTTGTCAGTCTGTTTTCATTGTTGAGTTATTGATATTGCGTCAGCAACCAGGGTTCGTGTTTCAAAGCATGAATTTTACCTTAACGTACAATTATTTACAGTACTGGTTTAATGAAAGTATCTTTGCTCTCTTTTCAGTCTGCGGAACAATAACAACTTGTAATGAGCAATAGAGATTTTTTTATACCGATTTTGCAAAAAACATGATCTGTGACAGTAAAATTTAACTGATGTAGAATTCATCGAATCATCAGCTCGTGGCTGTCCCACTCTGGACAATTACACGAAGAACTACTAATGTGGCAAGAAGTCATGTGTATCAGATTTAGGAGCGTACCTTTTCTTTTGATTAAAAAATATACACCACTTATTTTATGTTTCTTCAATTCACAGCCTGTATGGTCCTGGCATGGACATAGAACATATCCTTGATGCCAGATCCATTAGCAGCTTGACGTATTCATATACTGTAGCTGTTTGCTTTGTGAGACGTTTTCTCCCCTTGTGAGATTCCTAGGGTCTCCTGGTTCTTCCCCTTGAAGGTCTCCAACAGAGGCCGCGCGCACACAAATCCATTCTTTACTCATTCTGGCACTGACAACAATAAAGAACAATTAGAAGGAACGCCTTCTCTTGGTGGAAAATGAGTGTTGCACTATCAACAATTCCACCTCGTATCAAATTGCTGTGTTCAGCGAAGTAAACAAAAGTTTGCTATTGAAAGTAGGTTAATGGCTGGGTGTGCCGCGGAAAATGCAAGTGTTCTTAGGTGTGCTGCAAATAAAAAAGATTGGGAACCACTGCTCTAAACCTTACCCATATGACGAACTAGCGCGTTTGTTTGCCCAGCCCTTCGGGCAAAAAAACTCGCTAAGGTACCCCGGGGAATCCGAATTTTGAAACGCCACCTAGCCTATGACCATCCCCGGACCAAATGAGGAAGCCATGCAAAGTTTGGTTGGACTGGGATCAGAGGCGTGGCCGTGCATAAAGGACAGACACAAACAAATACTCTGAAATATAAGTAGTATAGATATTTACGGATGAAGAGGGACTGATCGAGTTCAATTGACAACCCCCCCCGCCTGCCCTAAATCAATGATTCTGGATCCCCCACTGCCTCGACACCCGATTCTCGATTGATTGCACAGAGACCGGCTTGCTGGGATTGATCGATCTTTGCCATTAGCTTCGGTTCCCTTTATTATAAAAAGAAGGGAACTCGTTCGTCAGGGTCCGACAGTCCGTGGGAAAGTCTCCTTTTGAGACTGAAGGAATCAGGCCGTGTTGAGGCAATGTCATGCAAATCCCCCTCCTTTCGTATGGGAATGAAAACCCTGTGTGACAGTCTCGTCTGCTTTGGAGGCGAGAGAAGATGCAATTTAATGTCGTGCAAAATTTTCTTCTTCACCTTCGTCACTTTCAATCGCCTACTCTGCTATTGATTCCCCCCTCCTTCCCACGTCTCTACACCTGCCAGCCTTCATCAGGTGGGGGAAGGCATTCTTTTCTGACAGACTGGATCACATCGATCAAATGAGAGAAATAATTTTTTTTTCATCCCATCGCGCTACAGTGCACTTTCAACACTTTGCCCTCACGTCTGATTGTGAACACAATGGAATCCCTCCTCATGTAAACACAGAAAGGACCCCAGGTTTATTTATATTCTTTACTCTTTCCACAGCTTCGGTCAAGTGATCTTTTTTTTTTCTTTTTGATGCCATGGAGAAATTTCGATTGAATTTGGCGATTCACGCCCGCCTTCTGGGCTATTATGCCTTTGAGTCCGCTCCGAGTGTGCTAGACCATTCCAATACTGGAATTTTCTGTCAGTTTGTCTGTCTGGCTGGCCGTCTCACTGTGCGTATGTCTCTCTAATTTTGTGTCTGGATCTGTATGATGGGATGTAAACAACATTCTCGAACGAAAAAGGGCCAACTGCGTCCATTGGCTTGAAGCCTTCGTTTCGCCTTGGCCTTCGTTTTCGCTCTCTTTCACTCCCCTGTTACACTCTGTTCCCCACGACTTCTTTTTCTCCTTATTGTCGTTTCTCGTCCCACGACCGGGAATCGTTTCTCGTCTTACTAATGGCCGAGTTCTGTGATGCATCATTAGCCGCCGCCTTATCCTGATTATGGCGTCAATGAACCTGAGGAACTGCAACAAAATCGCATGCGTGGTATTGAAGCTGGCCCAGTAGGAGCAATGAATCGATTTCTTTCCCTTTCGGTCTTCAGTATGAAGTAAGAGACAGAAATGGCGGATGAGTAATGGATCTGTATTCTCTTTTCCCGACGAAATCATCCCGTTCTCCAGAGGCAGTTAATCCCTTCAAATCGTTCCACCCTCCCTTATTCCCTTCATGAATCATGTACTTTTTTTTTAATATTCGTGATGTGCCTTGCCCTTGTGGTAAGGACTCGCTTCGTCATGGATTCCTTGACAATAGAGACGTAAGATCGTACTGGTTTTTGCCTCTCGCCTTTTTTTTCCTTGTCTGTCTGAACGAAATAGGCAGAGATGAATGATACATGATCTCGTGTGTTCCTGATGAGAAGACGTGAGGCTCCTGGCGGCATCTTTATGCCTGGACACTTGGGTGGTCCTTCCTCGTTCTCTCACAAGAGAGAAAGAAAAATACAGCGCAGCGACAAGATTTCGCACCCGTTTTTAATTTCGCGTGGCGTGAAGAATCATGAAGTACTCTGCGCGAGACTTTGTTACTACTCTGTATATAGGATGGTCCAGATCGCGAAAAATGTAAGCTAGTCAAATACGTAAACTTTCGCGAAATTTACACAGTATGCACTGCTACTCTGGATAAAGGAAATAACAGCTGCGGCTGCGCTCGTTTCTTCTTAGCTTAATCCTTATCACTGTCTTCCTCTGCCTCGTATCTCCCTCGTGGAACAAATATCCAACCAGGACTAGAGCAATATAACCGGCCTCACTCTAATCACTCTCCTCGTTCCAAAACTACTTCCCGTGTTCCACTTTCATGGTTGAAGATGATTTGTATACTCTTGCTCTATACCCATGGTCTTGCTTCAGAACCCGTAGAGAATGTACAATGAAACTCTCATCATCATCAGTTCTCGAGAGACGAAGCCAAGGGGAAGACGTAATCAGATTATACTGAGAGTGTTCTGTTCTCTCTCCATCCCTTCGTTGTTCTTGTTAATCAAGAATTTCCGTCTTTCTCTCCCGCTCGCCTGACGTGGTTCTTGACGGGGGGTGGGTTTCGAAAACGGGAGGATTTGCATGAAAGCCTGACCCAATTGTGTCAGAAAAGGAAGCGATGGGACTTGCAAAGCTGCAGGATACCAGTGAGGCCTCCGGGCAATTCATTCGCCCTTAAATAACGTTCCATCCAAGATGGGAATTGAGTCATGTTCGTGGGAGTGGGAGTGTGTAATTTCCTCTAGCCGCGATCGAGATGGATAGAGATAGACTCGTGTCGACCTCTTAATGTCCTCCCTGACACTTCGATTTGCATCCAGATGACACGGCTGGCTTTCTTGCCTTGATGAATCCCACCTCGCTCGTCATACATGCAAATGGCTCTCGGTTGAATCCTAAGCTGATTTCTCTAGTCTTCCCTCTTCTTTCAATGCCTAGCTTGGTGAAAACGCTGAGCTGTCATCGAGATGATCGGAAAAGGGTGGAAAAGGCACTGGATCTCGCCGGATTTCCCGCAGGGAGAGTAAGTAATTTGCTTGCCCTCTTCTCAATCCGTATCCCCTGATCATTCCAGGAATGCATGACTGAACGGTTGGATTGGAGAAGGAAAGAGTTGGATTTCATATTCATTTCCCACCGACCTGTCTCTGACAAGTCCATCTTTCCTCACATCGATCCATCCCCCGCCCTCTCTCTCTCTCTCTCTCCCCCCCCCCCTCCATGCATATATATAAATATATGGTTGTCATTCCCTTTGAACCAGGAAGGCAAAGAGAAACTCCTATTTCCTTTCTAAAATAGGACGAGTCCATCCCGTTGAGCAAGTTCTCCTTCGATGATTTCTTCAACTTCTACCGCAATCTCACAGCCAGGAAGGAAGTGGAGAGGATTTTCGAGGAACTGTAAGTGGCAACGGTTCCTCATTTTATTTCGTTCTTTCCTCCATGTTTTTTTTTCTTTACTTTTGGCTGGGATGAGTTGATGTCTTGATTGGATGCACGCCGCAGGTGTGAGGGGAACAGAAAGAAATACCTGACGACGGAGCAGGTAGTGAGCTTCCTCAATCAGCACCAGAGAGATCCTCGGCTCAATGAGATTCTCTACCCCTATGCCACGCTTGCAAGGGCCAGGGAACTCATCAATCTCTATGAACCCAACAGATATTCTGCTCAGAAAGGTACATATCTATACTTCCTGTTGATGACTGGGAAATATCCATAGCTTCCGATAACAAGGGTGAGAAGAAGACAACAGGTGACAAGTGAAAATGAATGAGTTCCCACGTGAGTGGGAGAGTAGTAGTAGAGAAAGACAAAGACCCTTGGACACCATTGTGGAAGTGGCTTATGAAATTAATGGATGTTTGCTCAACGCCTTTCTCTTCCCCCCCCCCCCCCTCCCTTCGTTCGTTATTATAGCCCATCTGGCAATGGCAACTCTGTTCTGGATCATATGCCGTGCCATCTCATCTACTGTATTACTCTCCCCCCCCCCCATCCATCTCTTTCCAAGGGTCTCATTTGTTTCTTCTCTGACTAGTACTCCTCTTGTTATTCAGCTCTCCCATATTGTGCAAGATGGCTAGAAAGTGTCTTGAGTATTTCTAGAATTTTTTTTCATTTTTTTGGGGGGAGGGGAGGATGAGGTATTTCCTTCACCTCATACAGCATCATATGTTTGGGCCCCTTCTCCGGGGGTTGTCAGCCTTGACACTATCTATGAATCTCAATGAAGGGACAAGGAATGCATCTAATATAACCTTTTTCAAATTGCATCTCAGACCATGAATTTTTCTGTTTCCCTTCAGGACAGTTGACAGTGGAAGGATTTCTACGGTACCTGATGGGAGATGATAATGCTATCATATCCCCAGAGAAGTTGGATCTCAGTGATGACATGAGCCAACCCTTACCGCATTATTTCCTCAATTCATCCCATAATACTTACCTCACTGGTGAGATTTCGGTGCTATAATTCATCTTGTAAAGTCGGGCCTTTGCGTATTAATTAATGATATTGCCTTGGAGGAATCTCATTTTCCAAGACTATGAAGTGCAATGGGGCATTCCCGCAAGTCTGCTTTCATGAAAGAAATGACATGGGAAATGGAATGAGTGAGAATGAGAGTAAAGCCTAGGCCACAGCCTACCTCTTTTTCCCATTAGGATGCTGCTTTTTCCTCTCCCTTTCTCTCAGGGTCTCATTGAATAATGGATGAATGGATGGCTGGTTTCAAGCCTAAGGAAGGTGATGTGTCTTCTCTTTGTCAATGTCTTCTTCCACCCCTAAGCCGGGCCTCTCTCTATTATCAGATTCATTCCAAGGAAATGAGCCTTTGCATATCTAGTAGGCATCTTTCTTTGCATGAGTAGCCCTGAAAAATGATAATCCAGATCCAAATTTTACTTACAGATGACAATGCAGGAGTTTCCCAGAAAAATGGGGACAATTTTTTATTACCAACTATTACTGTAATATGAACTAGAGATGCAGGTGTTATGATTCAACGAATAATTTGTCTTTGTTGCGTTAATACTTACATATGATGCCACAAAGTGGCATTGTTCCATTGTCAGCCAGGGTGCCAATTTGCAAGTAAATTGATATGCACATTAAATGTTAAATTTTTATGCACATTTTTCTGTGATGCCCTGTATAGTTGCTAGTTACATAGTTACAGTAGTTACAATACCTGTAATTTTTATACTTGGATACACCTTGTAATATATATGTTATGTGTGATTCGTGCAACTGCTCATTGCGCGCATTGCGCAAGTTTTTGCTGGATGCGAGCAAAAAACGGCATGATTGCGCATTTCATGAAATGAGAAAATACATTGCCTTTTGCGCGCATTCTGCTTGCTTTTTTCACACAATAAGTAAGGGAAGTTCCGAGGAGGAAGTTTTTCGAATCAATGAGATGTACCCATTCTTCTCTCCTGTAAAGCTTAAAGTTTTCTCTCAATCGTGGCACAGCTCGCGTGGACGCTGAGCTGGGGTTTAAACAGTTTATGGGCGTAATAAGACAGCCAGGCAGCCGCCGCTCCCCTTACAATGGAGCGGCGATGAACCTCATGTCGCTGAATTTGATCGAGACCGAACTGATCCCCCAAACATAACTGGATCGGTTTTGGAAAGGAAGGACGGGAAGCACAAGATCGGAGCAAGAGATGGACATTTAACATGTGTATGGAAAGTAACGCGGTGGAATCGGTAAAAGCGAAGATCGTAAAATTTCAAGGCATCAACACCAAGAAGAAGCCGTTGCAAAATCGTTACTGCCATCTCAATAGGCGGGAGGCTGGGCTTCAGAAAATGTCAATGTAAGGCCAGGGGCCAAACCTCAAGATGCTCTTGTAAGAAAGTTGGGATTAGATGCGAGAGCTCATGCCATTCTGGTAATACCTGCCCGAATCACAACTGAATATAGTTTCGTTGATGGTATTGTCAAATGGTCATTAATTCCTTATGACAATTTCGAAAAAATTGTCACCTGTTTTCAATGTAATTGACAGCGTATGAAATCAATTTGGTGATTGTTCAAGGCGTGCAATCAGCAGCATTTTGCAAGAAAATTGCTCAGTCAATGCACTGAGCACTACGGTTGCATTTTTCATGCAAAAACGTTGCACAATGCTCGCAATACGCAGTTGCACGAATCAGGCATAACATATATAAACAGAGACTATCAAAAGTCTTGACAAACGATGAAAGTTCATACCCCTTGATATTGCCCCATCACTGGTAAATAAATGATTTGCATCCTCATATGAATGTGTACAACAAAGGAGGAGAGGTCATGCATCACAGGAGCCCAATTTTGTCTCCTTTTATTTTTATTCCTATACATATGAAAGCTTTCAACCAATATAGGGCATTCTGGTGCATAGGGATAACAGACTGGGAAGAGCCTTGGGACAGCAAAAGTTGTTGGGGATGTCTAAATGACTGATGAAGGGGACTTTCCTAATGGAGAGGCATTGGAGGAGTAGGTGGGGTATCAGGTGAGAGGAGGTAGGCTGGGAAAGGGAATAGTATTACAGTAGTAGAGATGCATGTTAGTCCGTGGGGATTGCTCTCAAGGTAATGGGGGATTAGCAAGGGAATGACTTTTAGGTAGAGACACACCCCTTCATCTACAGTACCTTCTCCCTTCTTACCTTAATGCCACTCTTCCTCACTGGATTACTTCTATCAATCCACCTGGGAACCCTCTTGTTCTTTGAGAAACCAATGAAAGAACCTCAATCTCATTCCACCCTTTTGTTCATTCAACAATGCCTTTTGTTTTCATCCATATCCCATTCCTGGAGCTGATATACCAATATATATTGGCTTTTTTTAGGTCACCAGTTGACAGGAAAGGCAGCAGTGGAGATGTATCGGCAGTGTCTTCTAGCTGGCTGTCGATGTGTGGAGCTGGATTTCTGGAATGGAAGGACAGAGGAGCCAGTCATTGTTCATGGTTACACCCTTGTTCCAGAGATTCCTGCCAAAGATGTGATAGAGGCTATTGCCGAGACAGCTTTCAAGACCTCAGAATTCCCAGTGATCCTCAGCTTTGAAAATCACTGCAATAATAAGCAACAAGCCAAAATTGCACAGTATTGTCGGGAAGCTTTTGGGTCCAGTCTTCTAGACAAACCACTTGAGGACCACCCTGTGAGTCAGACATAGCTATGGAATGAGTTTAATTTGCTTAATTCCAGTTGATGCATCTTTCATGGAAAAGTTATTGCAAACTGATGACTATTTCTCACAAACTAGTAAGTCACAACTCAGGTAGCCTGAAGTGCAAATACAATATACAGTCAAATCTGCATAATGAATATTCCTGTCAAACAATTTTTTAAATGACATAGTATAGTACCAGTTTTTTTATTACATTTTTTCATTTTTTAAAATTCTTTTTGCACTAGTAGTATTAACAGTCTATTGAAATTTTTCTCCTTTTTCTCCCTTTTATGCATTGTATTTTCTTGTGCACATTTCATAATATTTCAATTTTTTTAAATTCCTCTATTTCTTTTTTCACTTTCACATAGCACTTTAAAAAAAAAGTCAAGTGGCAGCTGTAGCTGCTCATGACCTTGGTTCTTTGGGGTGAGGGTGGGGCTATCTGTGAATATGAAAAATGGAAAATAAACATTTTGTTTTTCAATGATTTAAAAGAATGTATTCCATCTCTTTGGAAAGTTGTTCCTTTAATGCTTTGGCAAGCGAGTTTTTCAATTATGGATATACTGCTGGTGGACCATGCTCTGCAAAAGCTTAGATGTGTTATTCTAATAATCATATTCCTTCATGTAATGTTTTTAATAATGTATATTTTGACTAAAATATTGGGACCTCACAATTGGTGTTCCATTAAGTGGTATTCTAATATATTGAGCTGAATGTATTCAAATCGAACTCCTTTGTTGTTGAAGAACCATAACATAAAAGTAGAATTGTGGTATCCTCTATCCTTGGACATCAGCATATATTTGAGACTGTAATAAAAGGTGTTTGTGTTGCATTCTTTGTTATAAGGCAATGATATAAGTGAGTTAATCTCCTAAGCCTATATTACTTGATACCACAGAAGTCAGACTAACCCATAAATTTAAGATATTTGGAAGATGAGAATGAGGTTATCATGACTGATATTCCCCCCTAGCTGGGCCCAGGACTGCCCCTACCTTCTCCAAAGGATCTCATTCGAAAAATAATAATCAAGAATAAGAAAAAGCATTACCATCGGGGTGGAAAACGCTCCCGAAATGCACCTGCTGCCTCTCAAGAACAAACCACTCTTTCCCCCACTGCATCAAATGACCAAGATTCAGCCATGGATGACACTGTCAAGTCAGTAGGCCTACTAGCCTCTGCATTATGTTATTAATTTCATATGCTTTCAATCAGTGTTGCAATGGTCTCTCTTTGCTTTTGCATAACATCTCATGAGAATTCTGAAGGGAGAATTATTTCTCAAAATTGAATGGAAATTTACAAAGAATTTTTGCAAATTTCAAATTTTTAATGTTATATTTAGCACTTCCTCAGAGGTGTATTGAATGAGACAGGTAGACCAGGAGTTCCTGGTATTAGGGTCTTTCTCCTGGGCAGAGGGAGCTAAGAAGACTCTTACTATAAGTTGAGACTGCTATGCCCAGTGCCATGCATTCTATAAACATTGTATTCATGCATCAAATTTCCTTCATTTTAGGTCTCCTGAAGTTAAGCTCCTGTTGAGGTTTTTTTTTTACATAGGTTTCTTATTCTGGTCCAAGAGAGGGTCCTTATTTTTTTGTAGAGAGTTTTCTAAGCAATGGTACAAGGAGTCCAGTTTTTGTTTTTTGGATGTAATCAGGTACAGGAACCCAGGAGATTGAATGGGAGGTGAAACTTTGGTGCCATTGCAATCACTTTCAGTTATTAAAAAATTTGTGAGTATACCATGCCAGAAGATGTTATATCTACCTTGCTTCAATGTCATAGGCCCAGGCTGGAGAAAGATCTTAGCAAGGATAGCTCAGATGACAACACAGAAAGCCTAGCCAATGGAGAGGTGGAGGATGATGATGACTCTGATAGTGATGATGATGAAGAAGATGAATTTGATGAAAAGGCAAAGAAAGACAAAGTGAGCCTCTCTTTCCTACCAGTACTTGTGAGAAAGATTCACATTTTTTAATGTATTGCTGTACTGGTTTTCATTAGTCCCATTGACATCCACCTGTTGCAGAATTCATGATTCCTTTTTCCCATTAATTGTCATTCTTCAGGGAACTGCAGGAGAGGAATCTGAAGCTGGTGCGGAGATTTCTGCATTGGTCAATTACATCCAGCCTGTGCATTTTCATTCTTTTGAAGTTGCAGAGAGTGAGTTCAATGGAAACTTGTGAATGTGTGCCCATGGTTCCTACAATTTCTTGAGCTTCAATTTGCTTGTGACATTGCAGAGAGGACTCGTTACTATGAGATGTCATCCTTTGTTGAGACTCAGGCTACCTCCCTTCTAAAGGAACATCCAGTTGAGTTTGTCAACTACAACAAAAGACAATTGAGTCGAGTCTACCCCAAAGGAACACGGGTGGATTCTTCCAACTTCATGCCTCAAGTGTTCTGGAATGCTGGTTGCCAAATGGTGGCTCTGAACTTCCAGACCTTGGGTTAGAATTATCTATTGTTCTTTTGTCTCTGATCCTTACTTGAAATCCTGAATGGATTGGTCTGGTGGAAGAAGTTTACATGAAATTTATATTTTTCTTCATCAGATTTGGCCATGCAGTTGAACATGGGTATCTTTGAATTCAATTGCCGGTGTGGTTTCCTGTTGAAACCAGATTTCATGAGGCGTTGGGATCGCAAGTTTGATCCATTTGCAGAATCAACTGTGGATGGTATCATTGCAGGCTCTGTGAGCGTGCAGGTGAGGATCTGCTTCTCACATCTCTCATTCAACAGAGTACCATGAATGAGATACCAATCTGTCATATCAGGTCATATCAGGGCAGTTCCTTTCGGACAAGAAGGTCAGTACATATGTGGAAGTGGATATGTATGGTCTCCCTGCTGACACTGTCAAGAGGAGGTTTCGAACCAAGGTCATTCCCAACAATGGGATCAATCCCTTTTATGATGAAGAACCCTTCATCTTCAAAAAGGTATAGGCCTGTGCACAGCTTCCATTTTCAGTACTGGTAATGACGCATTATGAGTACTGAAAAAAATTCATTTCATATCGAACAGGTTGTGCTACCCGAATTGGCTGTGTTACGCTTTGCGGTGTTTGATGAATCGGGGAAACTGCTGGGGAATCGAGTGTTGCCTGTGGTTGGACTAAGACCTGGTTTACGACACATAGCACTTCGCAATGAGTCAGGACAACCTCAAGGACTTGCAACTTTATTTGTGCGATTGCGGGTCTCTGATTATGTGCCAGACACACTGAGTGACTTTGCTGAGGCCCTAGCAAATCCCATCAAATATCAGTCAGACTTGGAGAAGAGGGAACTGCAGTTGCGGGTCCTCACTGATGAAGATGGTGCTACAGGAGATCATCAACCACAGGTTAAAGAAACTTCAGCATCTAGGTTATTTTTTGTGCATTGCATCGCAGGACTCTGGTGTCATAAATGATAGTAAACAAAATGGGCCAGGCCTGTTCAAAAATGTCAGTCAACGATGGCTTGTCTTAGGAGAAAAGGTCTCCTGAATATATCTGAGTGGATTGGATTTACTCCTCATGGCATGTAGGTGATAATTTTACATGGTTAACATGCAAGAAATGCTCAGAAATAGACTTTTCTCCATTTGAATCCATTCTCCCTTCCCAAAAATTTTGCCTAAGCAAGAAGGCCCTTGCTTACACCATGGAAGAAGCATTGGGTATTCCTCCCAATGAGATGAGCTATACAGTGGGTGCATTCATTTGTTACCTGGGCTTTGACTTGAGTCATGGCATGAAGCACTGAATGCATTGGGGGATGACACAGAAACCTGATCCAAGTTATGGACTATGACCTGATCACAGAAATAGTCATCTTCACAAGCATGGCATCTACCATGGAAGACTTCCAGCAGCAAGTGTATGTACCCAGAACTGGGAAACATGCTAATGGAATTGTGAATAACCAAGCGGATATTGTGATGGTTTTTGCTTTCTTGGGCTTAGCATCCATGAATTTTAGTCTTCTGAATTTGCCCTCTCAATTTCAAGGAGATATAAATTTCATATTGAACAGTTTTCATTGTTAGGTGAGGTGACTGTTATCCTAGAGTGGCACCATGATGTACTGAGTAAGTGGTTATGCTGAATCACCCAAAATATGATATTTGAGGGAAGTTTTAGTGTTTCATATGAAATCAGGCTTTGTCTCCAAAGTCTTGTATCATGAACATCCTAGTGTGATAATTTTAACCATTCTGTACCACTTTATTTTCCATTTTCAGTTACCTCTGTTGGTGGTACTACTCAGATGAGCAATTTGGAACTTGGAAACCTATGCCATGCCATGCCATACTGGAAAAATGGCCTAATGCAGTGATGAGCAACTTTTTTTCTACTACAGGCTGCAAGTGAACCTTTTAGGTTCCCAGTGGGCAGCATGCATTTTTTAAATACTGAATTACAGGCTTTATGCCTGCAGAGTACCAAAGTAATCCTAAGTCCAGATTTGTAAACCAGGTAGTAAAATAATAGATGTTAATGATATGCAAAGAACTAATTTTGAAAATTTTCCCATATTTTTACTGGGAAAAATACCAAGCAAGCCGCTTGCTCAGAAAGCAGCGATACACTGACCAAGAAGAGAGTGAGGGGATATTTGCAGTGGAAATGTAGCATTTATGTGATATTTCTTGCTTCCATATCTCATGCAGTGGGCAACAGAATCCTTGAGTGGGCACATGTGCTCTATTTCAGGTGGCAGATGAGAGGGGGAAAAATTTCAATCGGCAAAGCTTGCAGGCCGCACACCAGGACCTCACGGGCCACATGTGGCCTGCGTGCCATAGGTTGCTCATCACTGACCTAATGCATTCAGAAAGTTGTGTCAAATGTCCAAGCAGGCCATGTCCTGAGCCATGACTCGCCCAGTTAGATTGAGTCACAAATGAATGCTCCCAGTATTTGTGAAATGTCTGGAATCTTAGTTTGATGTTATTCTTGTTCTGCTTCAGATATGAAAATCCTTGACACTTGCCTAGTAATAGTGCATGAAAATCATTTTGCTCTGCAAGCATGAAGGAGAAAGCTAATAAGAATAATAAGTGGTCTCTTGATCCCATTTTGTAAGGTGAGTAAAGAATGACCATATGATTCCAGCTGTAGTAAGCTTTGGGGGTTTATATCCTGTAATAAGGGTGTCTATGCACAGGGTGATTATGAAGTCACTTGAGAGGTTTGTGGCACTCTAGAACAAGAACTAGTTTCAAGTTTAAGTTTATTCCTTTCTTATTAAGGTTGTTAAGGTGAGATGGAGAAGTAAATTGAAAAATAAAAGCAAGCATGAAATGATACTAAAACCATCACAATTGACCACAGCACACTTATGAACTTTTCAAACTCAGCATCATATTCAGGTTGCAGTTTAAGAAGGAAGACAAATAAATGAGAGAGAAGAAAAAAGAAAAATAGCATTCTGAGCAAGGGGAATAGGAAATGAATGTGAAAATGGAAATAGATAGATAGAGAAAAACAAAAAGTGAAAATGAATATTAAAGAATGCCTGTCAGTGGCTTGATGATAATTCAAGGGTATATCTGCTTTCCCCTGATGTGACACCATTTCCTAAGTTTCACTGAGTTGCACTACATAGTTTTTTGTGCTAGAGCCTCCAATACAGCCTTCAAGTGACATTATAATCACCCTAAACCTCAATAAAAACAATTCACAGAGTGAAATTATTTGTTTTGACATAATCCTTTCTGGGGGAAGAGAGAAAGAGGGACATTGCATCCCATCAGAGACCATCAATGGCAGGAGGAAATTAGAAGAGATTAGGAACCCCTTACAAAGTAGGCTAGGATTCAACCAGCCTCTTATGCCTCTCTTTTCATCACACATGACCTCTTCTGGTGTGAGCACTTGACTTAACCCTTGAATCATAGGTACCCATATTTGGTCCTGGATAATGTTCTCATTGTGTTTCCCATGGATTGTAAGAATCTTTTTGGAATAAGAATCCCTATGAAGAAATTGACTGATTTTAATTAGAAAAAGGAAAGTTTTAAGCAAGAATGTGTTATTTAACTTAAATTGTATTATTATTGTAAAAATTACCTGAATACCTTAGTTGACCTCCTACTGTGCCACATTTCATCATTCAAAGTCATAGTTTTCAATAATTTTTTAAACATATGTCTGTCCATCCCTACATCCATCCATCCTCAAATGCAAAAGTTTGACTTACAAAATTGGAAGAATAAATTACAGTCTTGATGTGAGGAATGCTTGTCTTCATGACCTTCATGAGAGAGTACAAGGAGTTGCTTTACCTTAATTGAAGTCTTTACACTTCCTATCCCCACAGTATTTAATTCTGAGAAACATGGGCTTGGTCTGCTTTGAACCATGAATAACTCCTCATTTTCAGTGCACGCATGAGCAGCATCTTCTTTTTTTTATCATAGGTTTTGTGCCACCAAAGTGCATCAGATGAAGTATACAAAATCTATTATTTTACTATGAATCTTTTAAAATTGTTTATGAATGAGTGGGTTGGACATAACTTTCTTCTAACCAAATATACCTGATTTCCATTTTTCCTCTTGTTTTAATTCCATTTCCAGACTCATTTTATGAATTCTCCCTTTCAGTACCACTAAGCATAATGCTACAGAACTTCATCTTTAACTTTGAGGATTACAAGCTACCATTTGACAATGGGACTTCTGCCAATGGAAAGAGGAATATTCCTTCACACTAGCCAGAGAGGGAATGAGTAGGGATTGTTTTTATTTATGCAAAAAAATCTGATCCTACATCAGTGAAATTGATTTCCATCTTATATTGCCCATACATGTCTGGATACCAAATGTCACTACTGTAAATTCAATGTTTTTTTTAGAATTGTCAATCAGCAGAAGTGGCCACACAGACTGAATGCAGCCTTGTTTTTTGAAGAAAAGAAGGCCTGCTAGAATTGATTCTTGGAAAACAAAATTGACTTCATTTTGTAGGATGGCCCGATTGTGCGAAGTTCACAGGAGAATCCACGTCCTAGTCCATTGCCAGTACCTCCAGTCCTGCGAAGCCCTCAAACTAGTCCATGTCAAGGGTCAAGTGCAGAAAGTGGAGGGGGGGGAGGTCAAGTTACCCCACAAGGAAGTCTCACTGAGAGCATTCATGAAGGGCCAGAGAATGGATCCCCAGGTCCACATCATTCCACACCCCTCAACAGTAAAGCTTTGTTATGCACCTATGGCTGTTTTGCTCTATATCCTTTCCCCCATGAGTTTTCAAATAATATTTCCATTTCCATTAGGGCGACAGAATTCAACTAAGTTGTCACCTCGGCTCAGTTCTGATGATGTGGAGATCTCATGTGCTCCATTTCTCCTTGGTGAGTTGTCAGTGATGACTGATTTTTTCAAATTCACCTAGGAATTCGAATGCATGAAGTGATTCTTTAACCCATCACTTTTCAGAAACAACCAATATGGAGGCAGAGCCATTGTGCAAGCTTAAAGGTGAAAAGTCAGTGATTGAAAAACGACTTGAATTGGAGAAGAAATTGGCATCTGTTAGGAAGAAGCATGAGAAGGATAGGGAAAAGGAGAAGTTGAAGGCTCAAGGGATCATCAACAAGCAACCCAGTTTGGTTAAGAAAATCTCTGGAAGGGTCATGTATGTCATTTACAAATGCTGCTGTGAGATGGCCTTCAACAAAACAATCTTGTGACCTGAAGCATTTTTGGGTCTCACTAGCAGGAGCAAGAAACCATCAGGGGGCAGCTTTTCAAGCATGGATGAGTCCAGTGTTGAAAGAGATGATGACTCCCCTGAAAGTCTTCACCAACTCTATAGAGAACAGTTTCATGCTGAGAAAGAAGTCTTCTTGAAGTATAAAGAACAGGTGAGATAGCCCAGTGCATGTAAAGAATTGTTTCTAATATATATAGACGATCGTGACTGACTGACACTAATTCTAACCATGTTCTAGAGAAGTTAGAAATCTGAAACTTGGTACACATGTACCTTTTTGGATGCAGAGTTCAGAAAAAATCAGACTTTGGAGGTACATGCCCCAGGGGCATGTTTTGGGGGGAGATGTTTTCAATGTATTATATTTGCTTCAGTCAAACAGAGAGACATGGAAAGCTGAAACTTGGCATGGACATACCTACTGAGACACAAAGTTCAGGAAAAATGTCAAATTTCAGATGCATGACCTGGGGGCACACTTTTGGGGGATGGCGTTTTTAAATAATTTTTTTTAGTCCTATCGAATTGGTCCGAGATAGAAAGGTGAAACTTGATACATAAGTACCTATTGGGATGCTGAGTTAAGCAATATTTATGCTTACATGTCCCAACAATCCCAGTCAAAACATAACCACATGCACATAACAAACAAGTTGGTGTTTTGGAAATGGCATAACCTGAAGGTACATTATATCCTAAAGAGTGGTAATAATGCTGTGCAAATATGAAGGCTGTGTAAAGGAAGGGAGAAGGGAGAAAAGAAATTGAGTTTTCTTTTCATTAATTATTATTTTCATGTTCATTTCCAAGCATCATTGAAAGAAAATATTGTCATTGCTCATTATCATTATTTTCCTCATCATTTGCTGGAACTTAGTCATAACTTCTCCATCAAATTTGGCCAAGAAGTGCTGAAGAAGTTTCAACTGTTCTGTTTTTGCTGTAAAGGATAAATGAAATGAGGATAGGCTCATAAAACTTTTACATCTCTACTGTTTTCTTTTTTCTTGCATAATGGCATTCCATCATTCAAAATCTCAGTATGTTGCATGGCCTTCCATCCCTGTACATGACCCAGCGGGGGACATGGTTTTCTTTCCCCCTTCTTGCTGCATTTAATTTTAAAAGTTATAAATGAAGCACCTTGTGCTGGAAGCCTGGAAGGAGTTGATGAAGCCATAGGTAAGACCATCTGTTGTCTAACAGAGCAATTGATACGTTGAACAAGAGTTCAGTTACATGATCGGCAGCAAATGTGTTACTGAGTTGCCCCTAATGCCCACATTGTTGACTGTATGAAGCCTTGTTTTCTTAGATAAGAAAGAAAAAGGTTTCTTTTATATTGTGCCTATGTAAGGCTCGCAAGTCACATGTATTTTCCTCCATGATTCTCAGGAGCTTGCAGCACTGGAGAAGGTCATGAAAAGTTCTCAAGCCCGCCAGCTGCGACAATTGAAAGATTTACAAGATCGTGATATTGCCACTCTCATGCGGCAAAAAGAGCTGCAGAGGAGACAGGAAATGCGGGCACTGGCTGTCAAGCACAGGGACAAGGATGAGTTGGCCAGGTGTCATGTTGTCCCAGTTCAAGGTCATGTTTGGGAACTATCTTTTTATATCCCTTTGAAATGTCCTTAACAGAGTGAAGAGAGAAGTATCTAACAGCATGGTGGATCAGGTTGTGGATGAGCGAAAACGGTTGGGAGAAGCTTACGAAAGGAAGAGGGAAGAGCTAGAGGTGCAACATGAAGCCATTAGAAGACAGTTTCATGATGAAAAGGCTCAAGTGAGCATTCTTTTTCTTTCTCATCTTTTATTTCACCCACTTCTTTCAATAGGAAGTGTTTTGTTATTGCCTGCTTGAACCTGTTCCATATGCTGAGACAACATGAACTACATTTGTGTGTTTAGGCTTTCCAAGAATGGGAATTGCAGATGAGGGAACGATTAGAAGAGGGCATCCATGGTCAAAAGTCAGCATCCACCCAATTATGAAAGTTCATTCATTCGTGAAATAATTTATTGATCCCCTCTATTTCCCAGCATTTTACTTGCTTGACTCAGGTATGCATGATCATTCTATAAGAGTCTCATTGTTGTCACAACTGGATTTGATGAAGAACATATCTCATTTTCAGGGGATCTAGTGTGCATGTGGGGGAGAGAAGTGCAGTGTGCAGAGCAGATCACCCATTGCCTTGGGAACCCAGGCTTCCCTTTTGTTGAATGCCCCAGCTGTTTTCCTGCTTGCAGCAGCCTGTTTGCCATTTCTATCCCCATTTTTGAAGCTCTCTTGGTGATCCCAAGCATCCTCTCATTATCTTGTGATCCTTTGGTAAAAGAGAGAGACCAACAAAAAAAAGAGAGAAAGACAAATCTATAAAGAGGGGGACATTGGTCCCTTCTCACCTGCACTGTGATGACCATTTCCTGATATTTGAAGAAATTGACCTTTCATTGAATCAGTCACTGCTTTGTACCCCTGTATCTTTCCCATGTGCTGGTCACATAAGTGGTCCTATGTGCACACACATTTAATTCATTCCTTGTTACCCATTTGCTCCTGTCATGTCCTTTCTATGTCTTTTATCTTTCCAAGGACTTCCATTGGTTTTTTATACTAAGATATTTCTCCTTTTCTTGAACCAGTTGTTGATAATTTTGGATAATGCAGCATGCCTGATATTCATTTGACATATCCCAAACGTTGTGCTGACTTTGTGCCCTGTGTCTCCAGAAGTGTTGTGGAATTGGAATTATTCCAGAATGATTCTATATTTCTTTGGAGTTGGGATGCAGGAATCACATTAGTGCAGACTTAGCATGGAGTTGGACTTTGTCCATAAAACCTCAGTTCCAGTTTCAACAATGCATGCTTTTGCGTAATGACTTTTATGAAACGCAATATTTTAGAAGTAGTCATTAGTTGAAAGTATGACCACAGAAATATCAAATTAAGCCTACTCCTTCAATTCATCTGTAGAAGTACTCTTTGACCAAGACCTCTCTGTTGAACCTGACCTGCTTTGCTTTTTTCATGGAATTGGAATTGAATTTTAATTAGGTAAAATTGCCCTAAAATGACTATTGGGGAGTTGAAATTGATATTCTAGTTTTTAGGTGTCAGTATGAAATAACTATTGGGGAATTGCAATTGAAATTTAAATGATTCCACAGAGAGCCTTGCTGGAATTGGAATGGAATCATTCAGGCTGATTTCTTCAATTCTACAACATTCATCTCTAGTAATGGCTGCACCAATTATAACAAGCACCAAATCCTTTTTGAGCCTCAAAACATTCAGAGAAGCTTTCATTGTGCACAAACTTTGATCAGACAGTGCAAATTATGCAGAAAGTGGATGGTGATTACTATTGTGCAATTTTAGAAGTCTTTTTGATGGCACTGCCTTAGCAAATGATGTTTTCACTATCTCCTTCCCTGTCTGGTTCTTTTTCATAGCTCTGAGGTGTAGATGCTGTCATTGACAAGCATTGCATAGTTATTGGGTTAGTGAAAGTGATTTCCCTCTAGTAATAGTTTGCCTCATCCAGAGTGGAGTGAGAAGTATTGCAAATGGTTTCAACCCAAGGACCAGTTTAGGAGTAATGTAGTGGGGGATTGCAGATGTGATTACCATGAATTTTTCCTGGTTACCATGATTTTTTGTATCTGGGCAGGAAGTTGAAACAGGATTGCCACCCCCATGAGGCAGTGCAATTTGTAAAGAAGATGGGTCCTATGGAAAGTTTGCAGTAAAGACTGGTGCAGTTTCCTCCCCTGCTCATCACAGCCAAAACCTGTTTTTCCTCTTCGTGTCTGCTGCACGATTTACCAAAGACTTGGTTTATTATTATTATTATTATTCAATGTTATCCATTGTTGGTTATTGTGAAATGATTTTCTGGGTAGAGGTGCGTTCCCTCCTCGCCCTTCTGATATTGCACGCTGATTTGGAATTAAATGGTTGTTTGAAGGACAGTCAAGAGAGTTTTGTATTTTACATTCCATTTAAATATATTCTTTCCCGAAAGGTGAATCTTTTAATGGATTTTCCTGATTTCTTGCTGTGTGGCTCCGCTTTGACTAAATTATACAAGATCACTCCATGAATTTCAGGGACTTAGACTTGTTGAAGAAACTTACTGTTGATTTACTGTGATGTTCCTACCCTATGTGAAGATGTGATGTATAAATTTAAAATGGTCAATGGCGATAAAACGAGAGCAACTTCATCTGACTCGATCTAAAAAAAACTTGGTCACGGTTTCTTGGTATGTTTTTTCCACGAAACGGACTTATCCATGAACTACTCAATGCAAACAGTTATTTTTTCGAGGTCCTTCTCCTCGCGCGTGCTCATAGAAGCTTATTAGGGATTTGATCATATCATTGCGCTAAATCTGCAGGCTGTGCGCAAAGTTTGCAAAGGTATCCGTACTAGTTTGAAAATGCAATCTCCTGTGAAAGTTTTGAAAACCATTCTTATATGATGCTGTGAAGTGTTCATATGTATATAAAACTATTGAGCGAGATATAACAGAGTGGCGAGAACTCAACGTATTTGTTGACCACTCGAAAAATATTTTATTGCAACCATGCGAATGTTGCAGTTGTTTTGCTGCATCTGTTTACTTTTAATTGACACTTTTAAGATGATTGAAATCAATTTGTGGTCAACGTGGCAACGAGCAATGGAGAAAGTGAGTGGGAACAAGATCCCTCTCGCGAGAATTGATTCAAGAGAGAGGGGAACACCACTTTAATACCTTGCAAGTGCTGGGGGGAAAATGCCATCAAAGCAACGATCGCAGCAACCCATCATCCCCTCGTTGACATCGTTCCCATGTTTCTACAAGTCGACTTTCGTGAATGGGAGCGATTAAAACAATACAGGATGGGCCATAAATATTCCCACCAAATCAAAGTCTTGCACTAATAATTTCTCAGAGAATGAAGTGAATTTCAACGAGACACGAAGACTCATTGTAACTAGTCAATATTTTCTGCGTCCTTGATGGCAACCTGCAATCTTCGAGTTCACTGGTCGATTACACAGGACGGTTATTCTTCCACTTCTTTCAGCTCCAGCCTTAATTGATCCAGGTCGCTAGATTTCGTTTTTGGATACATACTTCCAGAAAACGCCACGTACCACATCTATTGGATTACGGTCAGAGTTGTAAGGGGGTCATACATGTTTACTGTTCATTTCTGCTACATGGTCTGCTAGACAAGTTTTGAACTTCAAGCCATGTGACCAGGAAGAGCCCTATTGGAGCACCCAGGATTGGTCACCGAGAAAAAATCCCGACTCATATATACCACTTTTTTTTTCTTAGCTTTTCTTGGCCATGCAGAAATATTAAAAGTTAGATGTGGTATGAATATTTATAGTCCACCCTACATAATAATAATGTTTTTGTTTAAAGATATTGACACTTGAGGACTTTCAGGTGATCGTGTAATTCCATTTTTTCCTGGGCCAATTGCCAACGGAGATCCGCTAACTTCTACGCGAAGGTATTCACGATTTCGTGAACCTCTTTCGGAAAGTCCTGCAGGACTGGCTTCAGCGTCTTCAACTGTGAATCGACTAGGAGGGAAAGCACTTTCAGCATATTTAGTGGATGTAGCGATAACTCTTGTGAATCAAGACTTTCAGGACATTCTGCCCTTACTAGCAGGAAGGCCCACGAATATCGTGGGCAATCTAGATAGTTAACCCCTTTGGATCGGCAATCCAGCTCAAGACATGACATTAAATGATCAGAAGGGTATACACGTATAAAGGCTCTGGATTCTACTCTTATTCTTCATTAGAGTATTTTTCACGAAGTTTCGGTTCACCTATTGTGTTTTAATTCGTTGTGTTATACTAAATTCTAGGACTTCTGCACGTTTTAGAGCATTTTCTGGCATTTACAGGCATTTTGAGACATTTTGGACATAATTGGAAATTTTAAATTAACTTTCCAATTAAATAAATTTTTTATGATTTGGTATTTTTCGGCAAACCACTACTTCGAATAGTTTGACATCTGGCTGACCTCTCTGTCATGTAAAATTCTCTGGAAATATGCGTGACAGGTGCCTATTATTTTCTACTGGAAACTAATCTACCTACTAGTATATGTAGATTATTTTCACTTTGGTAACTGCCATATGATCGTGAAAATTTTCGACGGTCAGAGATACCCAAACTACGGCCCACAAAAGGATGCCATCCCGTCCGCAGTTAGATGTAAGTATTCCCGAAGTCAAACTTCAAACGTCATGGTTCCCATAAACATGTTCTGCAATAAGCAAAGTCAGTATGGGTGATTTGTTTGCTTGTCTCTGCCATCATTAATTCTAAATTTGAAATAAAGGCTTAGACGAGTGTACCCGAGGAGAAAGTCTCCGTGCCGCCGGAGAGAAAGCAATGGGAAAGGCGATGAGTCGATCCAATGCTCCGTTCTTTCATCCCAAGTAGCTTATACCGTATTTATTCGTGCATAAGGCGCTTTTTTCTTTAATCTTTTCCAGAAGTAGACGAGGGGTACCTCACCTACTCGAGGAGGGAAAAAGCCTTTTCCTAAGAATGTCTCACGTATTGGTTTTCCAATAGGCATTCATTGATGTGGAAACAATGGCTGCGGTCAGTCAGAGCAAAGGGAACAACAGAAACACTGGAAACTGAATGGCGGCGTTGATTCACCCAACCCACTAATCGAAATCGGTATCTAGCTCGAAATATTCGTTCGGGATCCTACCCGAATCGGAACGAAAATTAAAAGTTTTACCACGCAGACTTAACACGGGAACAGCCAGTAACGAGCAGCATTCGTGAGGATAAGGCTGGGATACAAATTTGCTTTCGACTGGGAAAGAGACCCACGGAGTCTGCAGTTTTTAAGGTACATGAGTGCATTTCCAAATGGGCCAGTGACAAATTAGTGATGATCCACGCTCTTGAAGACTGTCAGCATCAGCAATAGATGTAATCTTTGCAACCGTTTGTGCATTTCTGAAAGAAAGCGAAAAAGAAAAATTGCCGATCGGCGATTCATCAGGTAGGTAGGTTGTCTACGAACTTCCTCCAAACGTGCTCAAACTGTCACAAATCTTCAAAAATTTCTGTCACAAATTTATTCTGTTGCTGATACAGACCAGAGCGTGGATCGTGACCAACTTGCCACTGGCCTCTTTTTAAACAGGACTTTTGCCACTTTAAATCTGCTTAATCAGTGGTGCCTATTCCAAGACGAACACAAAATTCAATCGCACATCGTTGTTGCACTTCAAAGGAAGCGTTATTAAATATTTTACATTGATGACAGTGTTCACAAAAACCACGGATAGGCCACTGAAAACACACTAAATTGAACTCTGATATATTTTATGGCGAAACCACGTGGCGCCGAGTCAAGAAACTTCTTCATATTCTCACGTTTCGCTCTCACTTTACTCCTGACGATGAAATGCATCATAGTTTCTTGCACACTCAGAGAAATCGGTAAATCGAGATAAAATACTTCTCTCAATTTTCGCGTTTCGATTTATTTTTCTCAAGAGAAAAAGACATCAACTGGATTTTCGATTTATATGTCTCGCTTCCCGCCTGAAAGGCGTTCGCAAAACCAAAATGCGTCTATAGTCGAGTCGGAAGGGTGTTTTGAGTGGCTGCGCATCGTCTAGACGCATGTTTACCTCCGTATTCCACTTCATCGTGCCGAGGAAGCCCTCCGTCCCTCCCTCCCCCCCCCCCCCCATGAACCCTCGGGGCAATGCATTGACAGCCGAGGGATTCACACTCAACCACCTGAGTGCATGGCCTCATCGCCACTACGCCTGAAAGGCGTTCGCAAAACCAAAATGCGTCTATAGCCGAGCCCCCCCCCCCCAATGAACCCTCGGGGCAATGCATTGACAGCCGAGGGATTCACACTCAACCGCCTGAGTGCATGGCCTCATCGCCACTTCACCTTCCCTCCGACCCGTGCGAGTAGCTCGTGCGTCTGGAAGGGATTCCCATGTAACCGCTTACTTCATTCTTCGAGTCCAATTTCGTACGGTGTTTGTATTCCGTTTGGTACGTTGGTGGTGCAGCACGTATCGCCAATATGAGATCCGACTGTTAACTATATATATTTAACAGTCCTTTAAGAATACATGGATTCCTATGGGAAAAAAAGAGCTCCTTCGCTAAAAGCCCTGTCGTCTCCCCTGAATGAGGTTCGTGTATTCGGGCTTTAAGCTCAAAAGCCACTATATTCCCACAATAGGACATGAGCCCTGTCGTCTCCCCTGAATGAGGTTCGTGTATTCGGGCTTTAAGCTCAAAAGCCATTATATTCCCACAATAGGACATGCAAGGCAAATTTCGATATGGCTGAAGTTCCTCACGAAATGTTCAATGTGGCAGAAGCGCATAATATACCTGACCTATACATGCAGAATCTAATGCATTTTCGTCGAGAAAAAAGTTGTCCTCCATGTGATGCGATAACCGCATCCAAAATTCGATGCGATAAAGACGCATCACATGCAGGACAGACTTTTTCGCGAGAAAAATGCATCGAACTGAGGCACTGAATTTTCTGTGTTTAGAGGCGTTGTTCAGAGTTTTTTCTCGCAACGTCCGGATTTGCCCCAGCTATTGGGGTAATCCCGAAAGAAGCCATTTTTGAAAAACATCGCTTTTGTTTAAAACACCTGTTAGTTGCAGAAGAGTTTGTCGCTGATCTCAAAACTGCAACTCTTTAACAAACAGAAACTGATTTAAAGCACGGCTCGTATCACTTCCTGGCATACAAAACAAGCTTTTCTTAGGCATTCAGTATTACCCCACTCTCCCCTACACATTCGTTACGAATGGAAAATATTGAACAAGAAATGGTGATCCCCTATATGACTAGACTTTTGACTCACCCTTTATATGGATGGGTGGGCTTATGAGCCCATGAGGTAGTAGATCCTGCAAGTTATTGCTTCGGGAACGATATGATCAAGCAGGCCAAGTACAAAAGGGATATGAGAGATTATAAGATAATGACGATGCCGTCAGCCCTTTGAAGTTACCTTAGTTTTCGACAGTGAAATATTTTCTTGACTTGCATCGGATCGAATCCTATGTTGCACCTGGGAATTATCACGTGCGTATTTGACTTAAAGAGACCTGTTGATAGAGAGGCCTAAGGGCATCGCCCAGCGCGATGTAATTCATGCAAGTGGCAGCTCAGAGCTAGGCGATGCATTACTAGATTGCGTATGGGATGCATGAACGAAGCAAGCGTCATCCACCCGACCTTCCCGTAGGGGTCTTTTTACTCCAATTCCTTCCCAATGACTCAGAGCGGAGAATGACTGCCTTCAACCGACATCGTCGAATCGGGTAACTAACGTAAAGTGACATCCTTCGTTTCTCTCCCCGCTGCGATGCAAGTAAGGAGAGCCTTCAACAGCTCCTGTCAAAGGATCCTCCATATTATTTCGAAATCTTCCCTCTACCTCGTCCCTCTTGATCTCTCAGTCCATTGGAATCGTATCTACACTTCGAAAGAGAGGAGAGATTTGACGGTCATAAGTGTTTCACCGAGCATTGATGTCACTCTGCGAGATTCAATGCAATTTTTGATCCTCATCTGACTGTCACCTCTCGACTTTCATGACAAACATTCCCCTTTTTGCCTTGCATCCATTTGCTGTGGTTAATCAGCGTCTACTTAAGTTCATATATGTTAATTTACTTCAGAGTTCCTTACGGTCTCATTTTTCTAGTTCACGGCAGGTTTACCATTGGCTGGGATTGTTTTTTTTTTGTTGCTAAACTTACTGTAAAATCATGTGATAGTTTTTTATTTTGTTTTCCTTTACATGTGAGGAGCCTGAATAGTAGTGTGCTTCATAATTTCTCCAACCTCTGATTATAGTGTTTCCGGCCGTATTCATTCACCTTGAGGTTTAGTAGAATGATTCAGGTGACATCATGGCTGCCACTGCTCTTCTTAGATCGATACAACAATAACTTCTTGTGGGTTCCTTTGCCCAGAAAGATGTAGAATTCGACTGATGAATTACTGCCTTGACCGTTAAGATATGACAAAAAAATATGAACCCAAGATCGGTACATGGGGGCAAACTGAACATTGTGGCATGAGCCTGTCAGGATCAACCCAGAGGTTGCCTGACAAGAACACTTTGAACTACGTACAAAAAGGATTAGAGAGATTATGAGATAATGAGGATGCTGTTGACCCTTTCAAGTCTATGCTTTAGTTTTCTACCGTGAAAATGTTATTCTTGATTTGGATCGGATCGAATCCTATGATGCACCTAGGCATTTTCCCTGTGCATATTAGACTTAATGGGAGAGATAATAGAGAAACCAAAGAGCATCGCGAAGTGCGATGTAATTCATGCAAGTGGCCGCTCACAGTCTGGCGATGCGTTACCATATCGCGTATGGGATGACTCTTGAAAGCAAGTGTCATGCACCCATCCATCTCGCGGGGGTCTTTTTTTCTCCAATTCCTTCCCAATGACTCAGAACGGAGAATGACTGCCCTGAACCGACATATGTCGAATAGGAAGACTCCTGTAAAGTGACGCACTTCAGTTCTCTCTCCGCTGCGATGCAAGTGAAGAAACCCCGTGAAGGCCCGTGTGTTAAATGTGAGGCGCATGGAGGACTCTCAATATACTTTCGAAATCTCCGGTCTACTCGTCCGTCTCAATCTCTCAGTCCATCGGAATGCCTACGCTTCGAAGGAGAGGAGGGATTAGACAGTCATAAGGGTTTCACCGAGCATTGATAACACTCCGCAAGATTCAATGCAATTGCAGATCCTCAGCTACCCGCCATCTCACGACTTTCATCCCAAATTTCTCCCTTTTTGCCTAGCATCCATGTGTTGTGGCTAATCAGAGTATACTTAAGTTCATAAATGTTAATGTACATCAGAGTTCTTTCGAGTCTCACTTTGCCCACGGCAGGTTTACCATTGGCTGGGATTGTTTTTGTTAAACTCATTGTAAAATCATGTGATAGTTTTTAATTTTGCTTTTTTTTCCATGTGGGGAGCCTAAATCGTAGAATGCTTCATAATTTCTCCTCTATCTGATTATGGTGTTCCTGGCTGTGTTCATCATCCTTGAGGATTATTAGAATAATTCAGGTTACGTTAAGGCTACCACTGCACACCTTAAGATAGACACCATGTGAATTCCTTTCCGCCAAAACAATGTCGAATTTGTCCGATGGTGCTAGGTTTCTTTTCAGGCCGGTAGGCTGTATTTCTTAAAATCGTAATGTCATGGGGATACAATCGATACTTTTAGCCAATTTCCGTAAAGCAGGAGCGGATTCAAAGAGCCCAGTTCTCCTTGTCCCACTGAGTTGAGACTAACCGAGCTTGAACCCTCCCAGCCCGAATTGAATCATGAAGTCACGTGTTTTTCGCAATTTTCCCTGTGCATCAGGTAAGAGCGATGAGCAAAACCCCGCAGGAGAAGATGGAAGGTGGAGGGCACAAAGACTCGTTCACAGATTACCCTCACCCCTTCCCGACCTCGGCTGAGCGATGGGAGTTACCGACCAAGGAGTTCCTCGAGGCTTCATCCGGTGTCGTCACCCTTCTGGGTCTGTCTTTCTTCTTCTAACTTTCGGAAGTTCTTAGTTTTTCCTTTGAAGTGGATGAGAGTATGGAATTGAAGGTTAAGAATTTTCAGACTTGGAACTGACTGTTATATTTCTCAGTATTTTCACGCAGTGTTTTATTCAATGTTACATTCCGGTACCTTTTTCCCTTCATCTTTTTCCAAGTTTTTTTTTTTAAACCATTCGGGAGTACGGACTTATTCTTATAGTCTTCAGAGTGTTTGGATTTGGGGAGACGTAATCAGATATGTAGGTCAAATAATAAATCACGCCTGAGGTTGTTGTCTATTGAATGCAGGAGCAAAATTGCACTGATTGCGAAAGTGAAAGGATCCGCCATCTTCTTCAAAACCCATCTCACTGTTTGAAAAATTTAGAATTAGCATTCCATTAGGCGAAATTCAAATTAGCGGATTCGGTTGCATTCATCTCCTTTCAGATCATTTGGGCAAGCTGTTCTATTTTCCCCGGAATGATGTAGACACGAATGTAAAGGTAAGTAATTTCATCAGCCCCCATTCACGCCTTCTATTCCTCCAGAGCATTTACATTTTGCGAAGTGTCTTTGTATAGCGCCTGAAAGAGCTCTACGAAAAGCACAGCGAGAAGTATTCCACGCTCAAGTCCCTTGTTGAGTCTGAAGGAAGCATCGAGGGACCAGGAACGCACCATCTTTTACATCTCAAAAGGTATTTTAAATTAAAGTTTTTTAAAGCCAGTCTCATGCAGGAAATCACCAACCCTTCTTATTCCGCTGTGGTATGCTTCGAACGAAATTTGCCTTAAAAGTGAAGTTATTTTGGGAGTCTCAAAAGTATGTACATTATACATGAGACGAATGTGAACGGTAATCATCTTCATAACTTTTACACATTAACCTTTTAACAGTCATATTTTAATATATGGTGATTCGGCAAGCGAGCCAACTTTAATTGTGAACATTTCCAGAGTTTGCCAGTGGCTGCTTAACCAAATGGACTTAACAAAACCCCATTCAAAGTAGAGCTTACATCTTTTCGGGAAACCCATTTTTGTTGGCGTGTTTCTTGTAGAAAGTCCCATTTTAGTGAATCTATTGATATATAAATATGTGACCGGAATTTGTCCGGTGAACTCCTCCGTGGTTACTCAACCGATTTCCGCTATCGATACCGCGAACGATTTGTAATTTCTTGCAGATGGTCCAACTTATTTTAGATTTTCTTTTAGAGTTGACCTCTGATCTGACCCTAATGACCTTTCGTATTAATTTTGGTCGCAATTTCTAGCCTGACAAGCCATTCGAAAGCCCATGAAATCCTTTTTTATAATTTCTTTTCACGTTTAAAAATGTTGACATTTGATCCAGCTGCGGTCAATCTGAGATGAAAAAGCACTTGGGCCATCTCTGTACTTATTGCATTACAACATTGAGATATTCGGCTTAGACATATTTCAGGGATCCGTTGATGATTTTCACGTTTCCGTCCATCAGACGGACAGCGTAGCAGCCGCAGGACGCAAGTTTAAAATAAATGAAGCTAACGATCTAAATTAGTGATTGTATTTTGCGATCGCGCCGGCAGAGGGCTGGAGCTGACCTCCGCTGTCTTCCGCCACTTACTCGAGGACTACGACACCGGGGTGAGGTCGGAGGGGACGCAGGACATCCTACGAAAGGCCTACCGCGAAACCATCGAGAGGCATCATGCGTGGATCGTCCAGAACACCATCATGGTATGGTTGTCTACATCCAGTTCTTCGTGTGTGTCGGGCGGTTGTGCGTTAGGCTTTCGGACGAGATGTCCCATCAAGCTATGATGGTAGTTTCTGCAGAGGTTGGTGGGAATCTCTCTTCTCTGTACCGTGTGTAAGTTTCAACATTCCATTGTTGAAACTGAGCTTTAATTTGTATCACTCACTGCCTCGCTCTACCCAGCATTACCGAAAGGGAGAAATGTTGACATTGTCCGCAATTTATAGCCATTAGGTGGCAAGAGAAAATCTTTGAAAAGCTGACACCACAAGACATGCTGGATTTCAGAGAAATTCTAATTCCACGACTTTTCTGCGGGGAATAGCAGTAACTGGTAATATAAATGTGACGAGAGGAACGGAGCTACACCGCATCTATTTTAAATATTTATTCGTGCCTCTTGTGACTGAGCTCGCACACTATTTTCCCTCCCTTTCCTTCCCCCAGATGCTCTTCAGCATCGCGCCTAGCCGCAAGGGCCTGATCAAGTCCCTCTCATACGGCGGCGAAGGGCCCGAGACCGAGAAGCAGGTGATGGAGAACATGCGCGCCTGGCTGGCCAATTTCTCTCCATGCGTTGAAGAAGTCAAGGACTTGTTCAACAGCAAGGGCTTGGAGTCCGAGGAGTCGGTCGTGTAATTGGCAGCGTATTGGCTTTTAAGATACATATTGCTCCTTAGCTCTTACCCATGAGTATTTCCTTAAGGTCCTTGTGCTATCACTCCATTCCCCTATTATTATAAACAATGTTATGAAAAGAAAGCCTTTTCCTGAAATAAATAAAAAAATATGTATTATTTATTTATTGAGTGCAAGCATCAGCAGTCAGATTAAAATTCCTGGAACCATCAATGAATACTAATTTAATTCTGATAGCGATAACTCACGCACAAAGGATCTTCTCTAGGGGATCAACATCATTCATTTTAAAAGTTCAGTTTAATTTTAGCAGCGAGGTTATGTCACGAGAGTAAGGTTGCTTAATGTTGCTTAATTTGAGTCGTGTTCCCTTTTCGCACGGGTATTGGAAGCACATTCCATGAAATTATTTTGAATTGCATACCGTTGCCATTCGTCTTGCCTTGATATGTCCTCAATAGCTTTGTGACAATTTTTTCTGATAAATTGGGGCTTTAAAATGGTCTGCTCGTTTCATTCGATTTGCATTTATTTTGCATATGTTGCAAGTTGTTCATATGCTTTTGCAAAACGGAAGAGTCATGAAAACATTTAAATGGCAGAGCCAGCCCTGATCAATAGCTTGCAAGCCCAAGGCATTTTCTACTGTGGTTTCTGCAAAACTGTCAGGAATGCAAAATGAGGGACTGGAGGAGAGGACTTGAATTTTTCCCATTCAGGAGTTAAAATTTAATTAAAATTAAATAAAATTAATGGAATCTCCGTTCGCATCAGGAAGACACCACCTCCCAAGTTGCGCCCATGGGGGGTGAGATCGACTCAATCACGGATCATCAAAAATGAATTCATATTCAGAGACTGTGCTGAGCATTTTTTTTCCTCTTTTCATTTTCATTTTGACCTTTTTTCCCTCACACTGTTACGCCCGACGCTTGCCGTGATTCTACAGAGAGCTCAGCCCGTTCACGCAATTATTGCAAAATTTAAAGTCGTAATCGCAATTCTGCAGCTTGTGTTTCGTACAATCTCGTTGAGGGCGATTCAGGAGACATTTCCTATTGGAATTTTGTGCGGAAATTTCCTATATTCGGATTTCGGGTAGGAAAAATTCCTACCGACGTCACTCCTGAATGGTTGCACAAGTAACGCAAAAAAGATTCCAGCAAACGCTTTAAGAACGTTGACGACCGATGTCGTTTCAATGCGCAAATGTCCGAGACGCTGCTCGGACGTCGCAAAAGGACGTTGCATCGACGCTGCAGGTCGTGAAGTTTTCTCAAGTTCCAATAACGTCTCAAGACTGTTAAACTTAAGTTGCTGCAATGTCGAAGGAGAATTTAATCTCCCTAGCAACCAATCTGGCCCTATATTGGCATAACTACTCGGAAAAGCAAAGGCTTCATCGGCCCTGAGCTGGACCAACCATCGGACCAACATTGAATTATTTCATTAATTATTTCGTCCCACATACTTTAATTCCTTACCAAGTCATCGAGGAGTCGTTCCCATCAACAGTCCAAAGCCTGTACTGGTGTAATCCCTGCCCAAAAAAAAATAAATTATGGATAATAAACATTCTACAACTTGGGAGTTGACCTCCTAAATACAGCACATTCCAGGGCATGGCCCATCCATCATGTTCTTTGGCGTGGCCATGTGGATGTTGAGTTGGCAGACTCTTTACCATTGTTTTCCTTCTTCTGTAGGGTGGACCAAAGACCTTATACTAAGAAGACTGGACACTGCGCGAAAGCAGGGTAACCGCAATGGCGGTGTATGCCCAGGTGGTTGGCCCTCGAAATAACGTCAGCGCTTCCTGGAGCAGAGCGCTAGTGTCTCTTGAACGAATTCGCGCCCGAAGTTTGACGCCATTTCTACAGTGCGACTGATAGACATGGCTGGCGGAAGACCATGAAGAGGAATTGGGAAGACAATGTTCGAAGAATCTCACCGGGGGGGGGCTAGAATTCTTGAATTCAGACAGAATTGCAAGACGATGCATGCTGCGTGAACAAGGGACATTCACGAAGTGATACGCTCCGATTTTAACCAAAATTGGCACAAATGTAGTACATAATTATTAAATACCGTCAGTGAAATTTCACTTGCCCTCGTGGCCTACGGACTGAGTTATTAAATTTCAAAAATTATGAGCTACTATAATGTGATTCCATATAAAATGGAAGAAACAAAGGCATAGCTCACAATAGCAGCATCTTATGAATGTGGCCACATCACATAAACTGTCACCTATTAATTTTTGACCGTTTCGTTGAAGGATGGGTCATTTCATGGAAAATCGCATAACAAATTTGCAAATTTTTTTTGCCGACCCTCTCCGATTTTCATGAAATTTGGCATACAAAGTTCTCAAGCCCGAAAACTCGGAGATCTAACATTTTAGCCTACTCGGACCAGTTGGTCAGATGCTACAGGGTGGTCAAAATTTAGGGTCACCTATCCACCAATTTTGAAAACCCTGTAACTCAAGAACTATTTGCGATAGAGCTATGGTTAAGGTGTCAATTCACTGGAAATCGCTTAAGGATGTGAAAAATATATTTGAATTCTCAATTTAAAGATATCACGCAACATTTTTACCTTGGCTCGCCGTTCATGGATATTGTTGACTGGATGGTGTAGGAGTGCGTAGTTGCATTGACCGATTGCACGACTGATTCTACAGATTTTCTACTTCGGAAATCTAATGTTCGTCCCGAAAATAGTTTTTTTTTTTAAAGGCAATCATGTTTTTATTCAATACACATTGCGAATTAGACATTTTATCCCTTCGATAAGTCACTCTGGCCTATGTTTCTGTTGCTTTAGCTTAATGTTCTGGGCCTACATGGCTATGACTTTTTCGGCTCTAGGCTAAGGTTAGAATGCCTGGGATTGCTTGAACAAGTGTGTAAACTCGCGACCCATCCTGAGTGTGTTAAGAGAAACGACCCCTTTTTCTAATGGTCGCCATTTTTTTTACACCTTTTGCCTTTTGCTAGTTCTGTTTCTCGGATTCATCATCATGATCAATCCTCTCACTGTTCTTAAGCTCCTGGAGGTTAAATTTTCCTACTGGACCCCTACATCAGTGCCATCAGATGTCGAAGTCGATTTGGCAGAGAAGTTAACAGGTAACTTGTTACTATATGAATATAATTAAAATACACTCTTTGTTACTAATCCTGTTCTATTTTAGAGACTTTGAAATCATGCGTCGAAGGGGATGAATTCGAGTTTGAATTTCAAGAAGATCTTGTATTCGATTTCGAAAAAGGAAAAACCGAGGAAACGAATGAAAATTGCTATGAAGATGATGAGGAAGATGATGGCGATGATGATGACAGCGATGAAGACCATGAAGTTTCTTCTTCCTCATATGAGCCTTCACCCACGAAGCGACATATGACAATGGGACCAACGATGGCACAGAAGAAAAAAGCTGTGGAATTTTGGAGATCAGGAAAGAAAGGGACCTTGAAATTTGAAACAGTTCGCCACAATTTCAGATTCATTAGAAGTCGAGCTCAACTTCATCGATATGAACGTCAAGTTCAAGAGGCGGGCACACGAAAGGAAAAGTTCTGTAAGATCCATGTAGGCCTGCTATCGAGATTCCAGGCTGCGAAGGAAGCACTTCTTCCTGTTCATGACAACGACTTGAAGCGATGGGCACTAGAGGAAAATAAGAAACTCGAGCAACCACTCAAAAATTTTAAAGCATCAATTGGATGGATATGGATGTGGAAGAAAACCCATTCCATCGTTTCCCGCAAGATTACTAGAGTAGTGTCCAACAAATACTCCTTGGATCAGCGAGCAGTTTCCGATACTGCAATAGAGTTTGTGAAACAAGTTAGAGATGTCCTGGACTCACACCCCTCGCGACAGGTATTGAACACAGATCAGAGTGGCTTCAAAAAAGAACTACATTCGGGACGAACATTAGACTTCCGGGGCAGAAAATCTGTCGAATCTGTCGTGCAATCGGTTAATGCAACTACGCACTCCTACACCATCCAGCCAACAATTTCCATGGACGGCGAGCTCATGTCTCCTCTTCTTATCTGTCTGCAGGAAGCGGGAGGCAAATTTCCAAGAACAGTCACAATTTTCCAGGCTCCGAACATTCATCCTGTGGCATCAGCCTCTGGTCTGATGACCAAGAATCTTCTAATCAATGAGTACTTCAAAGAAGTGCTATTCCCGGCAGCTAAAGAAGATTTCCTTCTTTTGGTCGATTCGTGGGGCACCTACAAAGATCAGGATGCAATTGTCTGTGTTGAACCGGATAATAAAACAATGACTCTAATGCAGATTCCACCAAAAACAACTGGAATTATCCAACCGTTGGATGTTTATTTCTTCCGCATGTGGAAGGACTTTATCCGCAAAGTTTCAGATCGTATTCTCCTGGATCGGTTGGAAGTCAATCTTTTCCAACGAGATAATATTTTGAAAATCCAGTCAATTACCCACAACCAGTTCTCGGCTTCACGATTTAAGAACTTCATCAAATATGCTTGGTTCAAAGCTGGGTACATAGATCAGAGGCCTGAAGCACATGTAACACCAGTTCAATATTGCTTTGAAATGGACATCTTCGAACAGAACTGTCAAAAATTGATAGGTGATGGTGTCTGTGAAGTGGCCACATTCATAAGATGCTCCCATTGTGAGCTACGCCTTTGCTTCTCCCATTTTTATTTTGATTTTCATTATTGCAACTCATAATTTTTTTATGTAATAAATCAGCCCCTGGGCCACTAGGGCATATGAAATTTTATTTGCTGTATATTACCCGAAATTAAAATATTAAGGAAATAGAAAATATACATACAATACAAATATTATTTTGCAATTTTGCATATAGTTCGCTAGGACATAGACCTTCCCACAGAATTGTTTGAGATTTTAAATTTTAGGGCTTCATCGGCAGTTCAAAAGTCAAATTTATTGCCAAGAACCAAAGCGAAGCTGCAAGATAACTATCCACAGCCTGTTTTTATCCCTTCAAAATTGAAGTCATCCCAATCTAACAGGCCTGTCAATCCGAGACGCGAAAATGTTGACCTTTTCGTTTGGGTCATTGGGGTTACTCAGCATTTTACTTAATTCGTCTGTTACACACATGTAAAGCCATGATCATAGGCTTAGTGCAGAGCCCTAGGTGAACACATGCGCGTGCCTTCCTTGATCCTTGGGAAACCGATGCAACCGAACATCTCCATCCATTTGGCCAAATTTTTCCTGGCATGGTACGTAGGCGTAGTACTTGCATCCAGAGGCAGCCATATTTCACGCGACATTCCAATCCAATGATCCCATTGGTCAGTTCTGCGTAGTTCCGGGGCCAAACACCAGGGCAGGAGGTTTCCTCGACATCAAAGGCGCAGCCACAGTGTGCCCAGTCTTCTTAGTATAAGGTCTTTGGGGTGGACTTCCTATACCTTTGGAATGGGTTCTTCTAACGAAAGTGAGCTTGTTTTAGGCCTGGGCTCCATGAATCCGTCTCGAATATGGGGATAACAAACGATGAAGCGTCCGTGTTCATTGATTCCTATAATGAGACTAGGCGAGACATACGACAAGGTACTAAAAACTCCTGTGTGGGACGATTCCAGGGAAAGGGAGAAGAATACTTTTGTGTAGCGTTCGAAAACCGAGACCGATGCCGCCATCTAGTGGCCTGGAGGACAACTTTAAAATTCCTGAGCACTTTGAGGACGGGAGACACGAATTCGATATGATCATGCAGGCCATGCACGAGAGGGAGTAGAGGGATTGTAAGGGATTATGAAAATCTTCCAAGTCCCCGTCTTAGTTTTCTACGATGAAACTAATTCTTGATTCGGAAAATGGAATATACGGGAAATCTTCATGATGCATTTTTGACCTCACGAAACCCAGACGCATCGAAGACGAACGACATCGTGAAGTGCTAGTAGCCGCGCCGATGCCTGACTAGATCGCGTATGGGATGCACCTGCGATGACGATGTCATCCACCCGACTTCCTCGCAGAGGTCTTGTTTCTCCAATTCCTTCGCAAAATACTCGGAGCCGAGAATGCCAGTCGTGAACTGGCATCATCCGAATCGAATGACTTTCGTTCCTCTTCGCTGGGATGCCAGTGAGGAGAGCCATCAGCAGCTCCTATGTTAAACGTGAGGTGCATGAAGGACCCTCCATATCACTTATAAATCCTCATTCTAGCTCGTCTCCTTCGGTCTCTCAGTCGCGTGCAGTGTCTGCACTTTCGAAAGAGAGGAGGGATGAGAAGAATGTTTTTTGTTCAACTCAATGGAAAGTCTAGTGATGGTTTTTTATTTTGATTTATTGTACAAGTGAGGAGCCTGAATCGCGGAGTGCTTTAAATTTTTCCTATCTCCGATTGTAGCGTTTCTTGCATCATTAATACGGGAAGGAACCTTAATAAATCCTTAATGAGTCTAAATAATTTCTAGAAAATGGCTGCTTCACAGCTGCCACGATGCTCGTTCAGATTTATACCACATGAACTTCATGTGGGTTCCTTTGCCCAAGACGATGTCCGGTTTGTCTGCTGGTGCTGGCTTTATTTTCAGGCTTGTAGGCTCTATTTCTTAATGCCGTAATATCATGGGTACGAAATCGACTCTGGTAGCCAATTTCCGTTTACGAGGAGAGGACTCACCTACCTTGAACCCTCACTGCTCAAAATTATGAAACCTGAAGTAACATGTTTTCCCCGTGAAATATATAAGAGCGATGAGCGAAACCCCGCAGGCGAAGATGAAAGGTGGAGGGCACAAAGACTCGTTCACAGATTACCCTCACCCCTTCCCGACCGCGGCTGACCGGTTGGAGGTGCGGATGAGGAGTTCCTCGAGGCTGCATCCGCAGTTGCCATCCTTCTGGGTCTGGCTTTTTTTCTCTGAACTTCCTGAGTTTTTAGCTTTTTCTTCTAAGATGTCTGCAATTAAGTGTGAGGTATTTTCAGACATGTTACTTATTGTGTTGAATTTTCAACATTTTCATGTAGGAATACATTTAAATTTATTTTTAAGTAGCTTTTTTGCTTGATAGTATTCTCTACTTCGTCGACTCGTTCTTACTTCGTGATATTGTCAGTTTTTCTGCTTACAGGTCACTTTTGTAAACGTCTTTCTCCGAGTCATGCTCTTCATGACGTATCTTACAGATTAAGAAGTTTGGAAACAGCATTTCATTAAGCGGAATTTAAATAAGCGGATTGGGTTGCATTTATCTCCTTTCAAGTGCTTTGGGCAAGCTGCTCTATTTTCCCTGGAATGATGAAAACACGAATGCAACAGTAAGTAATTTCATTAGCCCCCTTCAAGCCATCTATTCCTCCAGAGCATTTACATTTTCATAGAGTTCTATGAAAAGGACAGCGAGAAGTATTCCACGCTTAAATCCCTTGTTGAGTCTGAAGGAAGCATTGAGGGACCAGGAACATACTATCTCCTATATCTCAAAAGGTTTTGCAGTCAGATTTTTAAATAATTTAAACTAACATTAGACAGTAAAAAGATGCAGGAAATCACCAAATCTTCTTATTTTACCGTATTTCAATCGAAATTTGAAACAGACAATTTTAACATGCGAAAACATGTATGCATGATATGAACGTGAACTTCATAAATCAACTTCATTAGTTTTAGACCTTAATATTTAAATGGTCATATATTAGAATCCGGTGTTGCGACAAGTGAGCCAAACAAACTTAAATTGTGAATATTTTATTATGAGCTTGTCAGTAGTAACGTGAGGCCCCCCCCCCCCCTCCTCTCTCCAACGGAGGAGGAGTAAGGGAAATTCCCGTCCCTCCCTCCGTTCCCCATAGCCACCTCTTCGACGAAATCCTGACTACGCTACTGCTCGCCTGTTGCTGCTTCACCAAAGTGCACTCTGTTTCTGCCACATTCACACAAGGTACGGCATCACGGTATATATATTCTCTAGAAACCCATTATATTAGCCATGTTTCTTGAAGAACGTCCCATTTTAGTCTATCACAAAGAAAAGAAGTTGATAGTTTGATTGAGTGATTCGGTTTCGCGACAGCGTGGACAGAGGGCTGGAGCTGACCTTCGCTTTCTCCTGCTATTGCCTGGAGGACTACGACTCCGGGGTGCTAATATCGAAATAATACAGCGATACAGCTTCTCCCACGTCTGATTGGCCAGGCATGGATGACGTCACAAAATAGAGGGGACGCAGGACATCGTACCTACCGCGATACCATCGAGAGGCACCATTCGTGGATCGTCCCAAACACCCTCGTGGTATGGCCGGCTGCATCCAATTCTTCGTGGTTGTCTGGCTTTGCCGCTTTTAGGCTTAGAATAGTCGGACAAGTTGTTCTTGAGCTCTAATGGTGCGGTTTCTGCAGTGCTTGGCGGTACCTCTGGTTTCTAGCAACGTTAGCAGCAACGCGAAATAATGTTCGGGTGCGAATGGAAAATGCAGGTGTACGGACTCATACCGGAATATGGTAATAGAATTTAATAATCATGATCCATGATAATAAACGTGAGAAAACTTGGCGGGCAGCTCTGGTGCAGATTCTGAGTGCTTGAGACAGGCTTCAACAGTTATAGTTGCTGCTGTCTGATAATCTTAGTAGTTATTTTCGTTGCCTCATGATTCTTAGCTTACTTAGGTTATTGAATTGTAAGGAAAATTCCAGGCTAATCTATTTGGTTAATGAAAAGTCACTCCCTGTTTTAAAATTGTAATATTTGTCATTTTTAGACTAGAACAATGATTTTTGTGCCAAGAGAAACAGATTTCGATAAGGTTTTATGTCTTTTTTTGCCGTAACCCTCCATTGTGCCAAAATTTAATATTCGACACCGTGCGCAAATAGCTGCAGGGCATGAGGTGTGGAAGCGAAGGAGGAATGAAGTTGAATCCAAGGCATTCTCCTTCCAACTCTGCTTCTGGGCCATGGTGGAGGATCGTGGCGTGAGGGTTGGAAGTCCTTCCTCGAGGTTTATTCCAATAAACGTTCACCTTTTCCAACTGTGTTAACCTCTTATGGGGCAAGCCCGAGGATTCATTGGGATTACCGATTAAGTGGTAAAAAAATGACTAGAAGGTTAATTCTGCCAAGTAAAAATCATAGATGAGGCAAAAAAATGTAATCGCCCGGAATTTATTGCTATTCTGTATTAAGAGGAAGTTATTTTTAATTCTGGCAACACAATACACTTTGGATTTCTGAGGAATTTTGATATATTATAAGAATATCCCGTGGCAGCAGCTTGGCAAAAGAAAGAGGGGCAGGAGGGAAAATGTAGCAGCTCTTCATTCTTTACGCCATTCCCATAGGTACTATGGGGAAATGGCAGATATTGCGATCTGTCCGTCAATTTTTTTTTTCCCTTCCGTCTGTCCGCAGTAACCATAGCGACCGGGTCAACACGGCTCACTGCGCATGTGCAGCATTCTGCCTCGGTCGGGGTGCCCGTCTTCCACTGAAACATTCACTTCCCTTCCAGCCCTCGCGGATGACGGATCCATAGTAGACAGTGGATGCTCTTTCCACAGATGCTCTTCAGCATCGCGCCCAACGTCAATGGTTCTCATTGGGTCCCTCACGTACGACAGCGAAGGGCCCAAGATTGAGAAGCAGGTCAGAGAACATGCGCGCATGGCTGGCCGAAGTATCTCCTTGCCTCAAAGAAGTGAAAGTCTTGTTCATCAAGGACTTGGAGTCCGACGACTCAGTCGTGCAATTAACAGCAAATTTTCAACCGTAATGCATAGAGTTCTTTAGTAGGCTTATTGTTGCCCGGAGTAATAACCCTAGGATCCTTGCGCTATTTCTCCATGTCACACTTATTTTGCACGATTTTCCTAGAAGGCCTTCTAGGAAAATCACATATTTCTTTATTAGTGCAAAAATCAGCAGCCGGTTTCCCATCCCTGGAATCATTAAAGAATTTTTTTTCTGGGGTAGGAAAAAAAATGCACTCAGGTACTTCCCTGGTGCGTTTATACGATTCATTATAAAATGTAAGTACCATAGCAAATTTTAGATGTAAGGCAAAACATGACCAATTCGGCTTGACAAGTCATGTACCCCTTCCGCACGGGAACTGGAAGAACATTCTATGAAACGATTTGAATTGCATGGCGTTGTCATTCACACTTGAAATTTCCCCATTTGCGATGCGACAATCTCTTCTGATTAATTTGGGCAATGAAATTATCGGCTCGTTTTGCATTGCATTTACTCTGCTTGTTGCTTAGCACACATGGCGGTTCATTCGTTTTTGCAGGACAGAAATGTCATGCAAACCCTGACAGGAAATCTAAATGATAGAGATGAATTGCTTTGAGGAGAAATCAACCAACCCAGGGTATTTTCTACAGGTGGTTTTGAATTATCATCAGGAATGCTCAGAGAGGGAATGATGGGAGAGAGCATATTCCCCATTACAATAGTCCAACAAACCACATGAATGCAGCAGGAAAACTCCATCTTAGCGTGGTGGCCATCCCCATGGGCCACATCCCAAGGTTTGACCGTGGGTTTTCACTGGAGGACTTTTCATATTTGTGAAGACTCTCAAAAAAGTGATTCATACTTGCTGCTGGTGCTGAGCTGGATGCTGCTAGCCAGTACGCAATTACATCAGATTTTTGCGTGATTCTGAAGCAAGCTCTTTGAACCCAATCACAGCATTATATTCAAATTTAAATTTATGACGCTCGTTCTTTAATATTAGTATTATTTCCTGTGTATTGGAGGTCTTTGAGTGAATTGGAGACCCAGATCAATATGCAGTAGCAGCAAAATTTAGCAAAAAACCTGGTACAGCATGTGGACAATTGCACAACAGAGCAACAGTAAACTGGTTAAAATGCAACTAAAACCACATTAACAGATATTTTCATGGGAATGTTATGTAAAAGTAAAATGTTCAAGGAAATGTTAAGAGTTACTGTCAATTTGAGTAACTTCACAAGGCAGTCTATGTGAAATGAACAATTTAGCATCTTGCTGTGAAGATCAAATAAGAACATCCCATAAAAAGGGAAGCCCTTAGTTGCACATGCTACAGTAATATTGCTCAACCAGAGGTAAGAAGTGAACAACTGGCAAAAAAAAAGTGCAGAGAGGAGAATGCAGCTGTTCCCTTCTTTGTTGCTGTAATGAACTATTGTAACCAATAAAGAAACCCTCACGAAAGAAATGTCAAATCTGACAAATCCTGGGTGTGAAGGGTATCTCATTATCCTTTCCAGTTCAATGGTTTCATTTCATGCTGCAACACATAGTCTCTTCAATACAAGCCAACACTTATTACCTAAACCTGTGCCTGCAGGCTCTCCATTCTCATTCATATGGAAAAGATGCAAGAAAAAGATTAAACTGGAAACCCCTTCCCACAAAGAACTTTTTGTGTTTCAGTCATCTAAAGACATTCAAATGAAGCTCTCAGCTGACTGGCATTTGGAACAGTGGAATGGGCCTGCAGTGAAGTATCTAAATTTCACTATTATTGAGCAAAAATCCTGGACAAGTGTGCAGTTGGAAACACATATCAGTTTCAAAATTGTGAAAGTCGTGTTTGGTTTGAATGAGGTTTCAAAATTGAACATACCAAAGATAATCACATACCAACCCTCTCTGAGGTCATAGGGTTTCATGTATGTGCATTATGAATACCTAGAAAACAACCACGCATAAGCAAGTCTGAAGCATTTCAAGCCATTTGAAAGTAAGGATGCCAAAAAATTGCAATGACCTGTTGATATTTCTGCCCTCAACTATTTTAGTAAAACTACAAATTCTTTTAAAACAACACTTCCTTAATTCCTAGCCAGGATTGTGATAGAGTGCAACTTGACCTTGCAAGAAAGTGCCAGTCTGGATTATAAGAGGTCCACAATTTATTGTTTGGCAGATGAGCTCCATAAATGGGTTTATTCTGAAAGTATAGTCTACACATCACAGCCTGATCAAAAATTCACTCTGAATCACTAGACTGATAACTGCTAGAAACAAGAGAACTGATTCCCTTCTTAGTTTCTTCTTTCTCAGGGCCAGAGTCAGTCTTATTTGAAGCGCAGGCCATTGAGGATGTGTCAGCCAACCCATTTAGGCCTTCTTCATGGTTTTCATTGTTCCCATCATCTCCATATGCTTTATGATTTGGCACTTCTCCATTGAGTAGTATAATTTCAGGGTCAGAAGTCTGGCTCTGTGTGTCATCTGAAGGTTCTTTTTCACTTTTCAATTTCAAGCCCAGTGCCAGACGTCCCCTACTCACATTTGTACTCTTGTAACTGTCAAATCCCCTGCCACATGATCTTTGTAGGGCTTTGGAAAGTCTCTGTGCCTTCACAGGTGGAGGGGGAGTGTCAAACAGGGGGCGATCAACTATTTCCTGCCTTCTTTCCTCTCTTCTCTCTTCTGATGCTGAAATGGACAAAGGACTCCATAAAATTGTCTCAGAGGGATTTTGCAGATGGGAAACTAGGAACCCATACTCTGGACAGTAGCGTACTGAAGGAGTGATGCAAGGCGAGAGTCTTCTTGTGATTCTGGGAGCAAGTGGATGTCCAGGGAGGACTTTTTCAAAAGGGCCTCATCAAGTCTCTTCTCCTCCCCTGCTTCTTTTTTCCGTTTCTGCAAGAAGAAGGCTTTATTTATTTCAAACTAATAGTGACTTGTTCAAGAGACACGTGTCTCAAATAGTATTCAACAAACCAACATTCACTCAAATTGATTAAACTTCCTCTCCTCTTTGACTCAAAATAGTACATGATTAGGTGTTACCATATTTAAAATGATGATTTATTCTGAAAGTTCACTCTTCATCCTCTTTCATATAGATCTTACTGCAATCTTGTTTCCTCTTATGCACAGTTAGTTGAAATTCCCAATACCTTATTGATTTGCTCCAAACTCATTACACAGCCTGACTTGTTTCTTACAAGTTCACTGCTTCTGTCCTATTTCATTCTTTAAAATGTAGAGATAAATAAATGCATGCAAATGTCCAATATATTATCTTGACTAATGTCACATAATAATGATCCTGATAATGACACATTTATTGCAAAATTATGAATGGTTAAGAACCTAAAGATTAGAGTTGGACAAAGCCAAAGTAAAGAAGCACACAGACTTAACCCTTTCATGGCTGAATTAAGAAAACAAATAACTAGGACATTTTTTCACTGCTTTTTCTATTGAACAGGTCTAGCTAAAGAAAGAGCTCACAGAAAATTTTAAATATTTATTCATATATTCAAAAACTGAATTTTTTAACTACATGAGTCATCAACAGAAAACATTGAATAACAGGCTGTTGTTCACACATGGAGAGTCCCTAAAATTGGGCCTTTGTCCCAATTTCATCTGTTCATACTTGCAGCATGTGGGCATATTTTTCCCTTTTACAAAAAAAAAATGGGGGGAAATCTTACTTTTTCAATAAAAACTCCATTTCACAAAAATATCAGGTCACAACTTTTCCTTTTGATTCAACTTGCCTGAACCTATTTGAACAAATGATGCATCACTGAAAAGCCATTTTCAAGACCTATTAAGCGATATCATATAAAACAGGTTTTGCTCAATGGTATCTGCAGGAGCAATCTCAAAAGACATGATCCTTATAATGATCATACACCATGAAAGGGTTAATCACAATAAGATCAAACTTCCTACTACTCTGGATCATTTGGAAGTACTTTTACTATCTATTTTCCAAGTTCTTTTTCCATATTTCATCTTCAGGATATCAAGTGGACCCTAACTTCCGATATCAGAAATCACAAACATCTGCTAAATGGTACACTTTTAACCTCTTGCTTTACTCATTGAGCACTACATCCATTCCATATTAATAACACACATCTCTCCCCAATTACTACAGACCAACTTCCAGACAACCATGGCTCATTCACCTCTTCAATAAGCATGCTTATAGAATCTCCACCTCACCCTGAACTTGTCCCGAAGAGCTCGATTAGCCAAGTAGTCATCCTTCCACTTGCTGTCTTGTCTGGCCTCCAACTTCTTCAAGGCAGGTGCAACAGCCTTGGCCTTGCTTGCATCCTCACTCCCATGCTCCAAGTGGAACATGGCATCCGAGGCCAACTTGTTGCTTGTTGCCCTGTCCTCAGGGACAACCTGCTCATTCTGCTTCGCATCCCACCTTCTCTCCTGTCGCCTTGCACCACTAACTACTACATAGTCCAAGTTCTGCCAGGGAATGGAAGCAAAGACATGATGACTTCATGTAGACCAGAAATGGTTAAACATACATAAATAATAAAACCCAGGTCAAAACATGATTCAACTTAAGTAAAACACAATCTGCATCTGGGGGTATGAAGATTCACATTATTCTTGAATCTTGAGACTTTATTCCCCATGCATGTTAGAGTACTCTACAAACAAGATCTGCTCCTCTTGTCTTTATTCCTGTACAACCTATCACTGTTGCAGGATTTGAATTTTTTTTACTATAGGAACCACTAAGGATTTCATTTCTTGAAAACATGACTGAATTTTATTTAAAATTTGGATGAAACAAGTGCAATTAGTTCAATTTCCAAAATTTTTATTAAAATATATTACCTCACTAAAGAAAATAATTTTTCAGATCTAATATCTCAACCAAATGGTGGTTTACCAGCACTAACAGAGGCCCTGTTATATTAAAAACCCATGCCACTAGCAAAAGATACTCACAAGTTCATGATTTATGAGATTAAATTTATGCCCCAGAAAAACTTAGTCTTTTTGCTTACTTATTGCACTGCTGTTTATTTGTTTTATACCCCAAAAAAGAGAGGCAGAGTGCATGCTCAATAAAGAGCAATACACAATTACATAGGATGCAGTAATGAAAGCAAAATACATACAGCTGGGTCAGTCTTGATTTCAAAGTGGTTGTCACAGAGATGACATTTCATCCGAAACTGCCATAATGGGGTGGTATAGTACATTCCAATCTTTTTCTTCTCAGCATTGTACCTGTTGAAACAAATTAAGGGTTCTTTTAAGATGGCATCAGAAAAAGAAGCATCCAGGTATAAAGCGGTGGTACCTTTACCACAACTCAATCGTGCAGACAGTGACTTAACAACTGAGAAGCATTAGATCTCAACCTGTAGGCCAGGCTTTCAGTTGAAAAAAAAGAGAAGGGAATATGATCTCACCTGACGCCCATGCCAATGTGATTCCCACATCCATCACACCAAATGTTATAGGGCATTTCAAAACGAATGATGAGAATGCCCTCGTGGAGCTTGCGGGCCCTTTCTCGCAATGCATGGGTCCCATGGTACTTGTTGAGTCCTCCTAGCTCTGGTCTCCAATCAGGTGGATACCACTTGTTCACACCCTTTCGCTCTCCCTATGAAGATAATGGAGCACAAATGTAAAGGAAATGGCCTTCAACAAAAACACAGAATAAATGAGCAAGGATGAACAAAAATGCTGGGAGCAACAAATATATTGAAACTGACATGCACACACAGGAATAGGCCTGCACTGCATCTATTTGGGTAAATCTAACTGTATGCTGAGGGAATTGTAGCTAAAGATACTTAGCTAAAGATGAAGCCACATTAATTGATATAGGACCTGGTTTCAAATTAGCAAAACAATTAGCAGTAGGCCACGCCAGGCGACTGCAATATAGTTTTCCTTCTTGCAATGAGATCAATAATTCTGTCCTTAGGCAAACCACGAGAATATGGTTGGACTTTGATTAAAAGCTAAAGCTAAGCTAAGCCAAACACAGAAAACGGCATGAATTTTGTTGGCAATCATAACGACCTCATCTGTAAAACCAGGCTTAGGCTTTACGTTGTATCAATGGTCTACCATTATTCGCTTAGACTAAATCGAGGTTTGCATTTCATGACTGAAACATTCGCCTAGACTTGGATTGAAAGTGACCAGACAGCCTTAAATACGAAAAAGTCTGAAAGGGTACCAGGTTCAAGACGCTGGGAAAATGCTGACACTCACCATTGCGTTTTATATGCAAGGAACTGCCAATGTGCGATGACGGTCGTCTGGCACTCTTCTCTTACGAACTGCAACGAAGCGCGCCACCATGTTCGAGCATCTTCGGCTCGTGTCTCGAGAGCAAAGTGCGAAAATGGAGGTACAGTGTATATACTCTCTTCGCTAAGGTCAAAGTTCATAGAGCGCTTATCGAAAGGATTTGTCTTTCCTCTCACTATTGGATGCCATCGTGAGATGGGCCTTACTTTTCTACCGCATAGAGATTTTCAAGTGAATTTGCTGCACATTTCACGTACTTCCCTTAGGCATTGTCATTTCTATCATGGGAGATATGCCTTTATCTAACAGCATGCACCGTAGACATAACATTGCACAATGTAAAAGGCGTTGTGAATTCATTTGCAAACCACCGTATGACGCAAGAACGGATGCTGGAAGCAACAGTACCCATTCGTAACGCAGATGTCTCTGGTGCCGTCGCCGCCTGCATCCATTCAAAGCCATCCGAGTCAAACGTCTCCTATGCACGACTCATTTTTTCTGGAATCATTCGGCACGATGTTGAAATTATAAAAAGCAACTCACTTCCAAAGACGTATGCCAAAACTGTTCTCCACAGTTTTTAATGAATCAATGACTTAAGCATTTATATTACTTATGAGAATTCTTCACCAAATATCTTCCGCCCTTTCTTTCTCCAGAGCTCTGAATGCATCCGCCAACACGATGAGATAAAATCTCGCACGATGAGATAAAATTTAACCGGGCCGGAATGGGCGAGAAAAAAAAAATTCTGACGTTTCAGCGGTCATCGCCGGATGCATTTCCTCGAAGGAAATCATCGAGTTCCCAGACCAAATTAAACGGCAGAAAAAAAAAAACCTTTTAGGGGTCAGCTGGAGCCAGTTTCTCGAAGCTTCTAAATCGTTTCTTTTTTCTTAAAACGTGCTAAAGCTCGGCTATTTCTAATCTTTTTCTGATTTCCTTCTTAAAAGCGGTTTCTCGGAAGTTCTAAACTTTTTCTATGCTAAATCTTTTCTTGCGGCTAAGAAAAGTTTTAGGCTTGGAAGAAGACAGCCAAGCCTTGAACTTTTCTAAAACGATTAACAGCTTGACCTGGATATTCTTATCATTCTTAGACGGCACGCAAACATTTTGTCTCTCGAAGGAGAAATTTTTCCCGCATATTTTCTTGTTCATTCGCATGAGACATGGCGGCACGGGAACGTTTCCGCAGGCGAAAATTCTCGAGGAGAGAGCGCGTTTTCCGCGATCGCCTTTTATTCCCTCCAAAACTACGGGCGTGATGAGCCACGACGTCGACCGTCGAGATCCTGGACACAGACACACACAGACACACACACACACACACTTCCCTCATCGGTTAACGAAGTCCACAGGGTGAAAGCCGATTTCTGAAAATTGAGGAATTTCAATTCCCTAAAGTGATCGGGGCGATGGAAGGAACCCATGTCCCCATCGAACCACCAAGGACAGGGAATTCCTCGACGCGAGCAGAATAGGCTGTATGCACAAATCGTCGTCGATAGGAAAACGAAGAAAAAGAAAATGAAGAAAAAAGTATTGTCGATGGCTATCCAGGCCGATCCCGGAGATTATGGACACCCACAGCGAAGTCATCTCATGACTCCTTTGACCAATCCAAAAGACTAAGGAAGAAGTCGCCCACAACGCCTGTCAGGCAAAGAGCCCCTTCCATCGTCGAAAGAGCAATCGGTTTACCGAATGCTCGATTCGGGAGTCTCAGCCGCACAGCTGTCAGAAATTTGGAGCAACACTGAGCCGAATGAAAGGATTCGATCCTCCTTCGGAGGCAGAACGGACTTGAGAAAAAGAAATGAAAAAGTTTAGATTTAGATGTTTCGAGAAACACCACTTTCTAGTCTATTTAGAAACTTTTATCTATTCTATTTCTTTTCTTAAAGGCTCCGTTTATGGAAAAAAAAAGGAAAGATTTAGAAGCTTCGAGAAACTGGCCCCAGGTTTCATAGCAACTCACGTCATCTGGTGAATAGAAGTGAAAGTTACAGTTTATCATATTGACTGCAGGTAGTGCTGTGCATGAATACGGTGCGAACGTGGTCGCTGTGCATGGGCTGTTGTGATGTGTAAACGGCGGGAATCTCCGATTTAAGCAGCGATCGCTTGTTGGGATGATGGTGCTAAGTGAATTTTAGGTCAGTGAATGCATCGACTATTATATTATTGTACTAATGCAAATATTTAGAGATGTGTATTGAGGCATTTCTTGCGGCCTTGAAGGCGAACGGGGCAGTCTTAAAAACCCCTTCTGGATACAACTGAATTTTCGCGGATGGACCTCAAATCCCCTCCTTATGACCTTTCTTAAGTCTACGGGAGACCGCAAATCCTTGGCCTGCGCTATGTTTAAGCGAAGAAGCCTGGGCCTGCAAGGTGCACCCCAAGCAAACTCGAGGCATGAAGCATCCGAAGCTCAACTGCATTCATACTGAGGACAGACGACGTGCCCTGTGTGCAGCCCTACGTTGTAGTTCTTTCTGCATCATTTCTTTGTGAAGCCCCTTGTCAGATGCAGGGCTTAGTTGTTTTGCTGCATCTCAAACTTTTCTTGCCTCTTTTACGCCTTGTCTAGGACTCTGTATTTTGCCTTAACCAACTGTATAAATACATCAGGACTATTTGCAGGTATTTCACCTGTGATGCTAAAGTTAGGTTTCAGCATGGGTTGATGAGCCTTGGTGGAAGGAGGAAAAGCCTGCTAAATGCAGATGTGATCATGTAATGGGGGGAGCTTCCAGACTTGAGTGGAGTGACCTATTGCTTGGGATGCTGCTAGTAAAAATATCAGAATGCAGTCATTGTGAAAGTAGAATGAAGTCCTGCATGCCTTTTACTGTAAACAAGAGAGAGGGAATTAGCTGGCTTATTGATCCAATGGCCAATGCTGGTTTCCTTCTTTCATATATATATATATATATATATATATATATATATAATAAGATGGACAATCACTGATAGAAGGGCTAGCCCTTGAATTTGGCTTGGAAGGGGGCAATTTAAACGCATTGCCCTTCCAGTCTCTTCCGCAAGTGTGCCAATTTTATTGGCTTTGAAACATCGATCTATATATATATATATAATCAATATATATTTATTTGTGTAACATGTAATAGGTCTTATTTAGGCCTGTTTAAAACCACAAGTATTGAGGAACTCATGTTGGACCACATTTTATCAAGGGAATACATCAGATGCATGCTTCATGATTAGTGTCTTGATTCACCCATGTATCTCCATGAGGTTCATTCATTTGAATTTCTTCCTAGAAATTACAGAATGGGGCCAAAGAGGAAGAATAAGTGGAAGCCCCTGGCAGAGACATATGATAGCTATGGGATGCCAGTATCAGCTCGTATTCGGGCAGAGAATGAGAAAAAAGATGCTGAAATGGCCATGATTGAAGACATTTCCAGAAGGGTGGGAGATGGCTTCTTGAAAGGCACACTCTTGGACGAACCCTTCCATATCATCGACTTCAACATCTTTGTATCCACTGATGAAATTCATGACCTGGCGGAGAAGTATCGGCCAGCAGAAGTTGCTGCTGTGGAGTATACCATTCAACATGGTGTCACCAGAAAGTTTCATGCACTTCTCCACCCTGAAAACATTCCGCTAGGATACCGATCTGATGCCAAGCATCACCAGGAGATGCATGGTATTCGTCTTGAACTTCAGGGAAACCTCCTAGACAACAACTATCCAGAGATCATTCTTCAACTTCTGAATCTCATTAAGCCCAGCAGAGAAAGAGAGAAGTATCGCCCTTTTTACACCATGCCAGATGAAGTCGAAAAGGTGGCATCCCTTCTGGAGTGGCTGTGGAGACGAGGGGAACGGGGAGACGAGGCCAACCCGTTTCGCATCTATGAGCTCAATCATCTGCTGTTTCATTTGAGGAAGGTGTGTCCAGGTGAGAACCTGGCTTATCCATCCAGTGTGATGGCTGCAGATGTCCTGCATAGGTCATGCTATGACCATGTGGATGACATAGCCTGCCTTTACCATCAGAAGGAGTGTGAAATCACCAAGCCATGCGTGCTGAGCTTGGTAACACGAGAGGGATACATAATCTCGGATGAGGTCTGTGAACATTTTGGTGTTCCACTTCTCCCACATAAGCACTGTCCTGTGATGAGAGACACCCCAGCCCCTTCTGTTGATGAGGAACTTGAAGCCTCAATGAGGAGCACGAAGCAAAGTGGTACAGGTGAAGACAAAGATGAAGATGACTTGCAGTTGTTTCAGGGGAAGAAGAGACCGATTGTGGGACGGGGGCGTGGTTATCTAGTTGATCAGTTTGCAAAGCTCAATATCAAGAAATGATGGAAGTATTTCATAGGAAGTACAAAATACTGCTTTGCCATGTGGTTCCTTTTGACCGTTGGAATTTTTCAAAAGTAGGTAACAAACAGGGTAGGAACAGGCTATATATTTTCTCTTCCACAATTGACCTAGTAGGCTTTGTTGCCCATTGCTTAGACATGGAAATGAAGTATGTTTGAAAGGTTCAAAGAGAGGTAAAGAGAGTACACTAAACTTACAGAAAGTCTTCATGTTTTACTCATACGTTATTTTACAAGTAGGTACGGGACAATTCACCACGATGGACTTAAACTTTCTGTAGGTATCCCGTTAAGAAACTGCTTGAAGCAGTGGTTTGTTTTTTTTGGAGACCTTTTTTTGGTCATGTTTAGGCTTTTCTTATTCCTATTTACTCAAGAGTTCTTCATGCCAGTCATAATTCTTTGAAATGTGACACTAATCAAACTGAATTGAAAAGTATTATGAGAGTAGACTTATTTTTATCAGTGAGGGTGTAACAAGCAGCGTGTGTGCAATGTATCTTTTGGTTTCCTTTCAATGGAATATTCCTTGCATTGAAGGTATGCAATGCATTCCTGCATTGCATACCTCCTTGCAATGCATTCCACGTAACTTCCATATCTTCCGTATACCACTAACTCGTAATCTTTTTCCTTATAGTCTCGTAGAGTACTCGACGAAATTCAAGTCAGTCTCAAACTCAAAGTCTTACCCTAAGGGATTTCACACTATAGTTACACCTTTTGCATAAGAATATATTTTAAACCTGGATTGGTTTCTGCTGTAAGTGATAGTTTGCTACACCAGAGGTACATGTTCCCAGAAATTGGAGTTTTGTGTTTTTGAATAAAAGGCTATTTGATATTCATTCAGAGAATCAGAGTCTTTCAATTTGCCATGCTAATTTTCTGCAGAAGTATGAAGCGTCTACGGTCTGTACAACTTGTCGGTACGGTCTGTCAACTTTGAGAAAAAGAAATAGTACTAGTGTATGTACTAAGAATATTTATACAACTCGATTTATAGACGTCGTTTTTTAAGTACCTGATGTTTGAAATTTTGCTCATAAAAGCAGATCTAATGAAGTTGCTGTTAAATTTTAAGTTTGGCCTTGTGCAGGTCAGAGTAATGTCAGAGATCAGCTTCTTCATGGGATGGTTGATAACTCCATGTGCCTTAATGGATTGTCATTCATCTTTTTCAATGGAGAAATAAATGGAACTACTAGATTCATTGTATGGGTTAGCATCTTTCCCATAAACTGGGCTTTCAAAGTGTGACTAAGGAAGTTTAAACTTCTGAAAATATGTTTGAATGTGTTAAGGCACAGGAGTATTTGAAGGGGTGTTTTAAGTTAACACTGTAATGATGCTTCATACCATTCACAGTATCAACATTATAAATCATGAGCTCATGATAAATGCATGAGGAATTGAAGTGCTTAGTGCTTTGTTTACTAAAAAACTCTTATAGGGCTCCACTGTAATTATTTAAAATTCCACTCTTAAAAAATTCCAGAAGCTAAACAAATTAACATTGAATTGCAAAATTAAAGCCTAGAGATTTTCAACACATATGAGCAATCTCAGACCAGATTTTCTTGTTATGGCATTCATACCAGTCGACATTGCATTAATTCATGAAAATTTCCGGTATTATTTAAATAAATTTAAAAAAATTCTTCAGATCTGCTTCAATGTGATCAATATGGAGATTTAAAAAAAATTTATCTGTGGGTGGATATTCAGTTCTTAGCTTGAATATCTATAATTTTTGTAATAACTTAGATTTCTTCATTGGGGCTATGAAATCATCTTTATTTCAAGTGGGACTCTTCCAGCTGACTCGTTTCTGCATGGAGCACAATGCAATATCATGAGACTGGTGAAATTCAAGTATGTCTCCAGAATTGTATGTCACATATTGGAAAAATCCTGAATGTCAGTGAAAATGTTGGAAAAAATGAAGAAAAAAAAGCATAATCTGCTACATCTTGACTGCTGAATCCACTCCTGGACCCATTTGCAAGAATTCACCACTTACAAGATGTAAGTGATTAACTTGTCATTTGAATTTTCCTTCACATCTGTTTTATAGTGTACTTGTAAATGAAAGCAAAACAAGTGAGGTATGTGAACCTTCATCCACTGTTTTTTACCACTTCTCAGAACTCACCTGGATGGGCATCCTGGCATGGAAAAAAGAATCCAGTCTCATTCTACCACACCTGGTCTTCTTTTGGCCACAGGCTTGCTTCTTTAAGTTGAGCAAAAATCCCTTTTCTACCCAAGTCAGTTCAATGATTCCAAAATATCTGGAAACCTAATGTAAGTCCATCAGCTACCTCATATGGTTAGAGAGATATAAATATCACTACCAGAACACCCCATCACTATTGTTAGGCATAATGTAAACAAGTTTTTAAAATAACTTCATGACATCACTGGGGAGATAATGCTCCCAATGACAGATCTCACTGATGGGCTGCAATGACAGCTCAAGCTTGAACTTTAGCATCAGCTTGAGAATAGCATTTCACTAGATGCACTCAAGTAAAATGCTCTTCTCAAGCCTGAAACCTTGAGTAAATTTAGATATCATCAATAGCAATTCCTAAGCAATGATGTTACAGTAATTCATTTCATGAGGTCAGCAGCCAATTCTTCAAGGCTTTTAGGACCCAATATTCCCATTAGAAAATGATCATAATTTTCAAAATATCTTCCATAGCCAAGGTATCACACAAGTGGGATTAGTCCACAAGACAGACTTCCAGACATATTTGTCAAAAATAAGCAGGATACATTTCTAGGTTGGTTATAGATAGAATCTGTGCCATCATGGGTCAGAATTGGACATTTCTGAAACCATTTGAGTTTACTGCTTCACCTATTTCATTGCATTCTCTTAGTGATTGGCCTTGCTCCACTTAATTGAAAATTAAAACTCACAGCATGTCCTCAAAAAGTGCAAATATGAAAAGCTTCTTGTCAATAATTGAGAGAAATCCTAACAAGTGAAGCCAGTTTCAGCATCATCCTTACAGTTTAATACTAATATCCTACATCTGGGGAATGGTAATAGAGTCCATCAGCCAAGATCTCATGCTTCCCATTACTGTTACCCAAAGGGAGACAGTAAAAGAAATACAAGGAATGAAATGAAATGAGAATTTAAATGCCTTTATTTTTAAAGATTTGTTGCATTCATGGAACCTGTGCATTTGGAATGTACAGAAGAGAGAGTACTGTTGTACTCTACAGGTAATGGTGTACTTCTAGCTCAGGATAACAAAAAGCATAACAGGATAAGATCAGGACAGTGCATCTCAGGAACACCACCAATAGGGAAAACACAGCAAAGGCCACAGAGAGGAAGACAAAAAAGATGAAGAATTCTGCAAGAGATGTTATGGCAAGGAGAAACATTTTTGCAGGATTTCACATTGCAAAGGATCATCAAAACAGACATGTACTGCATTCATGCCAAGATTCACATAATTTCAATCATGAAACATCCCATATAAAGCAATCAACAAAGAAAATTCTCAGTGGGATAAAATCTGCAGGCATACTGGCAATTCCTGTCCCAATTAGGATCATCCAGACCAATAATTATTGCTCCAAGAAAANCTTCATACTTCGCAGATGCCAGACATGTTGAACAGCCATGCCAGACAGTTGAAACTCTTTTTCTTTATCATGATCACATACATGATTCTTATAAATATGTTGAGCTAAATATCTGCAGCAAAAAATTATACCTGATGTTTGAAATTTTGCTTATAAAAATAGATCTAATGAAGTTGCTGTTAAATTTGAAGTTTGGCCTTGTGCAGGTCAGAGTAATGTGAATGATCAGCTTCTTCATGGGATGGTTGATAACTCCATGTGCCTTAATGCATTGTCATTCATCTTTTTCAATGGAGAAATAAATGGAACTACTAGATTCATTGTATGCATCTTTCCCATAAACTGGGCTTTCAAAGTGTGGCTAAGGAAGTTTAAACTTCTGAAAATATGTTTGAATGTGTTAAGGCACTGGACTATTTGAAGGGGTGTTTTTAAGTTAACACTGTAGTGATGCTTCATACCATTCACAATATCAACATTATAAATCATGAGCTCATGATAAATGCATGAGGAATTGAAGTGCTTTGTTTGAAGGGCTCCACTGTAATTATTTAAAATTTCACTCTATTAAAAAATTCCAGAAGCTAAACAAATTAACATTGAATTACAAAATTAAAGCCTAGAGATTTCAACACATATGAGCAATCTCAGACCAGATTTTCTTGTTATGGCATTCATACCAGTCGACTGCATTAATTCATGAAAATTTCCGGTATTATTTAAATAAATTTTAAAAAATTCTTCAGATCTGCTTCAATGTGATCAATATGGAGATTTAAAAAAAATCTTATCTGTGGGTGGATATTCAGTTCCTAGTTTGAATATCTATAATTTTTGTAATAACTTAATTTCTTCATCGGGGCTATGAAATCATTTTTATTTCAAGTGGGACTCTTCCAGCTGACTCGTTTCTGCATGGAGCACAATGCAATATCATGAGACTGGTGAAATTCAAGTATGTCTCCAGAAATGTATGTCACATATGGGAAAAATCCTGAATGTCAGTGAAAATGTTGGAAAAAATGAAGAAAAAAAAAGCATAATCTGCTACATCTTGACTGCTGAATCCACTCCTGGACCCATTTGTAAGAATTCACCACTTACAAGATGTAAGTGATTAACTTGTCATTTGAATTTTCCTTCACATCTGTTTTATGGTACACTTGTAAATGAAAGCAAAACAAGTGATGTATGTGAACCTTCATCCACTGTTTTTTACCACTTCTCAGAAGTCACCTGGATGGGCATCCTGGCATGGAAAAAAGAATCCAGTCTCATTCTACCACACCTGCTCTTCTTTTGGCCACAGGCTTGCTTCTTTAATCCCTTTTCTACCCAAGTCAGTTCAATGATTCCAAAATATCTGGAAACCTAATGTAAGTCCATCAGCTACCTCATATATGGTTAGAGAGATATAAATATCACTACCAGAACACCCCATCACTATTGTTAGGCATAATGTAAACAAGTTCTTAAAATAACTTCATGACCTCACTGGGGAGATAATGCTCCCAATGACAGATCTCACTGATGGGCTGCAATGACAGCTCAAGCTTGAACTTTAGCATCGGCTTGAGAATAGCATTCCACTAGACGCACTCAAGTAAAATGCTCTTCTCAAGCCTGAAACCTTGAGTAAATTTAGATATCATCAATAGCAATTCCTAAGCAATGATGTTACAGTAATTCATTTCATGAGGTCTGCAGCCAATTCTTCAAGGCTTTTAGGACCCAATATTCCCATTAGAAAATGATCATAATTTTCAAAATATCTTCCATAGCCAAGGTATCACACAAGTGGGATTAGTCCACAAGACAGACTTCCAGACATATTTGTCAAAAATAAGCAGGATACATTTCTAGGTTGGTTATAGATAGAATCTGTGCCATCATGGGTCAGAATTGGACATTTCTGAAACCATTTGAGTTTACTGCTTCACCTATTTCATTGCATTCTCTTAGTGATTGGCCTTGCTCCACTTAATTGAAAATTAAAACTCACAGCATGTCCTCAAAAAGTGCAAATATGAAAAGCTTCTTGTCAATAATTGAGAGAAATCCTAACAAGTGAAGCCAGTTTCAGCATCATCCTTACAGTTTAATACTAATATCCTACATCTGGGGAATGGTAATAGAGTCCATCAGCCAAGATCTCATGCTTCCCATTACTGTTACCCAAAGGGAGACAGTAAAAGAAATACAAGGAATGAAATGAAATGAGAATTTAAATGCCTTTATTTTTAAAGATTTGTTGCATTCATGGAACCTGTGCATTTGGAATGTACAGAAGAGAGAGTACTGTTGTACTCTACAGGTAATGGTGTACTTCTAGCTCAGGATAACAAAAAGCATAACAGGATAAGATCAGGACAGTGCATCTCAGGAACACCACCAATAGGGAAAACACAGCAAAGGCCACAGAGAGGAAGACAAAAAAGATGAAGAATTCTGCAAGAGATGTTATGGCAAGGAGAAACATTTTTGCAGGATTTCACATTGCAAAGGATCATCAAAACAGACATGTACTGCATTCATGCCAAGATTCACATAATTTCAATCATGAAACATCCCATATAAAGCAATCAACAAAGAAAATTCTCAGTGGGATAAAATCTGCAGGCATACTGGCAATTCCTGTCCCAATTAGGATCATCCAGACCAATAATTATTGCTCCAAGAAAAGCCTATATGACTAGACAGATAACAGTCATCAAAACTGGAAACCAAATTAACGCTAATTTAAAATTTGGTCATTGTACTCCTAGACAAATAATTCTGCACAATTCAATCATGTCAAGGGATGATGTTTTGAAGCAAATGCAAATCTAGGTATACACAACTCGAGGGAATTAAATCACAAGACTATGGCATATTGCCTCATCACATACTGGTAGAATTAAATCCTGCAATAAATCATGAATACCCTATATGGTGTCCCAAAAAAATGGACACATGGGTCAGCACTACTTGGATTGTCAAGACGTGATAATCCCAACAATGTATCATAAACCAGCTGTTAATTTAGCTGGAGCTAAAAAAAAGTGACTGTGAGAGAAAAGGTCTCCAATGCATACTCTAAATGCTTATGAAATGGAAAAATGACTTGAGAAAGATAAGGCCTTAACCATTCCAGGCAACATTAGAATGATTTGACAGGCCTACTTCATTACATGAGAGGAACAATATGTATCACAGCTACAGACAAGAAAGCCAGAGCATATAGCACTTTAAGGATTGTCTACGGTGTTGCAACCTGATATGATTTCTATAGGCAGAGACCTATGACTCCAAGCCCTTACTGATATACATATCAGATACTTCATGGAGGCAGGAGGAGAAATTGGCTAGCCAGGTACGCAAGTTTTCCATCAACAGCTTCTCAGCCTCCGGCCCATCAGCACCATAAGTCAGCTTTGTGATGACACCATGTCGGTTTGGCAGTGCACTGAGAAGCATCTGATTCCAAAGGAGAAAAACCCAGTCATGCAAGGAAAAATAAATGCTAGTGTGCATGCATTCAGTGCAAAAGTGACAAAATAAGAAAATCAATACCACCAAATAAAAATTACATTAAAAGAAATATCTTGCCCTCATCAGGATGATGTCAAATGGGATTACCAATGTCTATGATATAGCTTTCATTGTATTACATTGCAGGACTGCATCAATGAATAATGTCAGCTCAGTTTTAGCATGTTCCAGCAATAGGCACAAGAGACTCCACTAGATACTTGTTTGCACTAAATTTGGTGAACTGAAGGTTTCATAAGACATAAGAAGGTTTCATGTCTTCATCTAATGGTATGCATTCTCATTTTTAAGATGGGACATGTGAAAAAAAAAACACTTAATAAGACAAGCTATTTTCAATTGTAGTACAGACACACCCAAACACTATCCCTCGGGTCAGAATGGCCCTATCAGGTCTGCAGAAGGCACTAATCTTTACATGCTGAGCATTTTCATATTTAAACTGAGCATGTAAGTGGAAAAACATAAATTTTGCCATATTCAAAGAGCTGTTCAAATATGGAAACATTCATATTTTTCCACTCACATGGTCTGTTCGAATATGGAAACATTTGGAGTGTAAAGGTTAAGGTCCTAGGCAAACACAAGGGACAGGCAACCAGAAGGGTCACATTTCAACAGGCAAGAGCCCATCGTCATCTGGACTTGATCCTACGCCTCCTGCGTTTGAGTGGGAAGTCCAAACCACTTGGCTAATGGACAATGCTTTAACAGTGAGTTCAAGACCTAATGCCAAAAGGCAATATAGCCTCATGTAAGTGTAACAGTGGAAAAATAAAAAGAACAAATCAAACAAGCAGACCGAAACTAGGTTTTTGACGATCCATGGATGATGCTTCTGGAGGGTCTCTGTGTATGCTCTTCGCATGATGTCTGAGATCCCATTTGACAGCATCCCAGAATCATAATCCTCAAGCAAGTAGCGGAGGAAGGTGCAGGTCAATTCCAAACCCCTGGGAACATCATCACAATGTGATACAAGCTGACTAAGGTAATGGTACATTTATATTCATGTAGAGCAGTCACATAACCAGTAAGATCAGAAAGACCTGCCTAGTTGACAAGGGCAGCTCATGGTATTCAGCAGTAGTAGATCATCAAGACAGGGCAGGCTCAAGCCTACACTAACTCCATTGATGCTCTACCACTGCTGAATGACACGAGCTGCCTAAGCTAGTTGGAGAGATCTGAATCAGGGGTAAAGAAGAAATGAGCAAACACTCATAGTGAAGTCACACTACTTTGAAAAGGATCTTAATTATAAGAAGAAACTGAAAGTATGTGGTGTCAATAAGATAATGGCCATCAGAGATGTGAGGAACCACAGGAACATAGTCAGCATATTCTAGCAGTGAATTTCATTTTCCTTCCTTTCCATGCTTCAAATTTGACTGATTTTGCAATATGGTTAACAATATGATTGAGAATGTGTGGCAGGTTGATGAGATGACTGATTATACTGTATGGCAACCTCCACATCATGAACTGCTTGAAAGCACCTTGGATGGAGTCATCATGGTACACCTCTTCTGAATCATTCCGCTTAGAACAAGCCATATTGTAAAAATCATTCAAATATGAAAAAAAAACAATAACTAAGAAAGCTATTAGAGTAGGCTAAGATCTTGTGGTCCATCACATTCCTGCTAGTCAGGGAGGGTTCATCTGATGTTGCTACCCTAAAAAGAGGCTTGAAATAGAAAATCTTTCTTATTTACATATTGCAGCGAGTAGCAGAAGATATATCTTTTCTATGCCAAGGAAAATGCTCAGGACATTTTCATGTTTTTGGATCAAATCCATTCTGAATAGTGAGAAAGCATCAGAAAGCAATTGCAAATCCCTCAGTGCAACTTGAAAATTCAACCTGATGTATCTTTTTCAAAATGACTGCTGATCATGAAATACTGTAGCTCAACTTTTTCAAAATGACACACTCATATGAAATGAGCATCCCATTCATGAGTGCCCAAGTCAAATGAAACATTGTCTGATACATGAGAAAATCATTGAACAAGATAATAATGAGAAAGCTAGTAAATAACATATAGAGTTGGGAAACCTTTTGAGCCAGAGAAGACTGGTTGTTCCTGATCCATGGACACTCCCTTCAGACTCTACAATGGCCTTCAGCGTGGAAAACTTCTCCTTGTCCTGCTCATAGTACACTTTCAGGTCCTACACATAAATATACCATTCTGCAACTTCCAAATATCATGCAGCACAAAGAAAAACAGCCGATAGCTGGAAGCATCTCCTCACCGAAATGTTTTTATTGATATCACTCCGTACCATATAGAAAATCTTGCCAAGTGCATCTGAAAATAAACATTATATCATCAATTCTTGCAACACAATTGAAGTGACTAGAACATTTTCATATAGACATAGAATTATTGCAGTACCAGAGAGTACAGTATTGGCCAAAATAATATCACTACTACAGTTTGAATATAAAATTTTAGCTTTATTCAATTTAATACCATTATTTCTGACAAACTATTATATTATACACTTGTTCACAGTTCAATAAGAACATAAACTCAGCAAATCAAATGTCAATAATGACAAGCACACCTCAATAATGTGAATGGAGACCTTTGAGTTTCAAAACTTCTTGAATATGCTGCAACAATACTTTGCTGGAAACAATGGTATGCATAATTAAATTGAAAAAAGCTAATATTTTACATGAAAACTGTAGTGGTGATAATATTTTGGCCAATACTGTATATGAAAATGTAAGAAATTAATATTTATACAATCTTAGTTTCTGCAATTTTGTGAAAATAAAAAATATAAATACACAAGCCAAACTCCAAGAGAAAAGGAGAAGCAAAGCCTCACCAATAATACTGATGATTCCAGAGGAAGCCTCAAGGAAGTCTTTGGTTGGAACTTCCCAAGTCTCTTTCACAACTGGAAAGGGATGAGGATATTCTGAGAACATGTCCCTAAAACCTCCATTCGGGTTCTCCTTCTCCACAGTCTCACTCATGATCTTGGTCTCACTCAAGGGAGAATAGAAAAATGATACTAGCAACAAATATACTTCAAGGCAGAATTCATGCTGCATGGAAGGACTCTCCTAATAGCTCACAATACTTTATCAGGATTGTATAAAACTGATGGAAACTCTACCAACAGACTTGAAAGTCTCTAGATTTTTAAAAACCAATAAGAAAATCACACCATATTGGGCAAAGTAGCCCACATGAAGCTAGTCAAGCATCACGCGGTTTTTGTCTCAATTTGCATGACAGCCATGTATCTGAAGTATTCAGGCTTGGACCATCAGTCCTACAATGCAAAATTTCAAAAATATTTTTAGTATGATGTCTTCTGATTTCTTGGTGGGATAAAATCTTGATGCTTGTATGTAATTACCAAGCAAAACTAATTCAATTATCTCTTCCGAGATAGGACAAACTTAAACACTATTATTTTCAGCCCCCCACAAGTATTAGATTATAATGCAAAAAGTTGTGTGATGAGATCAATTAGCCTTTTGGCATTTGCAGAAATCAGCCACAAGACAAAATAGAAATACAGTAATTCCAATATTCTGCCCATGCATTTTTTATACTGTAGGGGAAGCTGGTTGATGTTTCCACCCCCAGTTAAGCAGTAGGCTTAGAAGAATAAACTCATCACCTATAAGTCTCTCACTTCTTTGAAGTGTATTCACTGAATATATGCAGGAATAAAATGTAAAAAAAAAACCACAAGCTGGATGGAAGACAAATCAGATGCTAAGTTTATTTTTTCTCTGACAAATGACAGAAAGATGAGGAGTTGAGACTGCCTTGACAAAATCTTATCAAGTGCCTCAAGGCATTTTCAAATCCTCATCCTTCTCTGACCCATCCTTCTTGTAAAAATAGCAAACGTTGCATGGGGAAGGGAAACTTAAACAGCTGAGATCAATGGGAGGAACCCAGTCTCTATCGTCCAAGAGGGTCCTTCCCTTCATCCAGGCACTTTTGACCACACTCAACACACATGAGCATCAGCTCCTGGAGGCTTTCTTGACTGAACTCCTGCTTCCCAGCAAAAGAAAAAGTAGAACACCATATGCATGTCACTAATTCATCACCAAGCACCATGGCAAAAGACTTGGAGAAACATAAAAAATTTGGCACAGGTATCTGAATGACTAGGGAAAATGCATAAAAGGCAAGTGAATAATATTTGAAAAAAATGAACAGAACCCAGTCATGTAGACAACCCTCACCTTGTGGACGCTGTGTCGGGGAGAGGCAATCCAGTTGCAGATCCGGAGGGCATCACCAGATCGACCTGTCTTGCTAAGTACATCCATGAGCAAAAAGGTTGCTTGTGGGATGTACATCTGCCGCAACTGTGAATGAGCCTGAGTGGTACTATCATCTTCAACAGAACATCCCAACTTCAGCCAGGCATTTGGTCGCATGACGATACCCTTCAATTTCTCCACTGCATTCTGGTTTGAAAAATTAAGAGGTACACAAAAAGGTTCTACATTTTTAATCTACAAGTGTGCAGGAAAGAAAGAACTTTACCTTGAAGAACCAGGTCATGGACCTGTTCCAAGCTGACAGCTGCTCTTCATAATCCTTAAACTCCCTCTCATATCTGGCCTGCATAATCATATTGTTTGCAGTATCAACTCCTACAGGCTTCACTGGTTTATCCACATGGAAGTGCTTCCTCCATGCTTCATAAGCATCAAATGCTTCCTGCAAAACAATTTTAAGAATTACAGAATCATTCCTGACATCCTTAGCCAGGAGTCCTGAGGCACCTTAAAAAAAGCAATTCCACAATAATTTGAACTAAAATAGGATGTATTCACCATAGGTATGAATACCTTCTCAGAGGGCAGAACTTGCAAATATTGCATACATTCTTCTATTTGGGAGAAGAGTTTTCTTAGCAATTATTTCCCCATTACATATTACATGGTAAGCTGAGAAATACAGGAGAAGTGAAACCAAAAGGGTCCATTCTCTTTCTTCCCCTGACTTGAGTCAAAGCTGTATGATATTAGAGGCCTGTCAGCCTCTTGATGTACCAAGCTTTGCCTATCCATGAGACACTTAAAATTCCTAGCTCACTCCTAATTTCACATCTCCATCTATTACTAAAGTCACAGACATTTTTTTCTGCACATGTTCATGGAAGGGACCCAAGCCATTTCAGCATTAAAAAAATCCATTCTTACAGTACATCATGAGACAGTTTTGGGCATAGCATACTTCTACGAATCACTCCTATGCTGTCAATACCCAATGCACCCAATATGACAGGAAGGAATCTGATGGGTGTTTCACATGGATAACCTGGTGTTACACTCAAAGACTAAAACATGGCTGCACAAGATTTTACTGACACTGGAAATTTTCTGCAACAAATAGAAGCTAGATGTAAATGTTGATAATATGAAGCAGACAAGAGACCCTTTGACCATCAAGTTTTAGAGAACACAGAACCTAACCCACACTGATTTTTTTTATCACTTCCATCCCTTGAGAACATTGTGGCATTTTGGGGTCCTAATTTGAACTTTTTTTCTTTCCAAAAAGTATGGCACTACCACTTTTAACCCACATGAATATATTCAGGCCAGGGGCCTTAATATCAAAGTTTGAAAATAAGTATACTCAGGCTTGGCAGTCAAAGGGATAAGGAAAGAGGAGAATTAAAAGGATAGAGAAAAGGAAAATAGGGGACACAAACAAGGGACAGAAGGGAGAAGCTACAAAGAACAGGAACCAAAAATAACAACTGAACATAGGCACATAGGTGTAATCTTCTCAGGAACTAGCACAAGGTGGAAACTGGGGGAATATTTTCAAAGAAAAGCATGAGTGCAACAAACATCATTGCAAATAAATTTTTGGCTGAGCAAGTCAATGAATCATGTCATGAAGTTGTTAGAATTAATGATTCTACTCAGGATTCTTTATCAAACAAGTGTGAAGGTTTAACAACAAGTTGATAAATGTCACTATACACACTATTCCTGAGAGGGGTTCTGGCACTTTCCACCTATGCCAGTTTCATGGCTGGGATCTCATTGAAAGTATGTATCCATCTAAAAAAGGAGAGACACTGGAAACAAATTAAAAAAAAAGAATATACTATTTCAGGAAAGACTGAGCTTCAGATAAAACAGAAATAGATGAAGCATGAAGAAAACTACAGGAATTCATATCTTCTTAACTTACAAAATGAGAAAATATTTAAATGATTCCTTTGAGTTCAATGACTCTATTTCAATGATGGTACCAGAATGTCAGTAGAAGAAAAATGTAGAAGTTATTACTAGAGATGCAACGATATTGAATTTTGGCCGATATCCGATATACCGATAATCCCGATATTGGAAAAGAACCGATACCGATACCGATAACCGATACCGATATCTTTATATACATTTATATTTGCACATTCAGGGTAGATTTTGAACAGTGAACTATCTGATTACACTGCTTTATTTCCAGGAAATGTGTGTTTACCCCAGAATAAAGCTGCATTA
>CAJPEV010000164.1:1785-38121 GCA_905338385.1 Darwinula stevensoni
AGTCAAGAGGAAAACTGTATAACTCAATTGAAAAAAAAAAGTTTGCAGTGCCTGTTGGAGTTCCACGTATATATTCCGAGTCCTGACCATTCCGCTCGCTTTACGTCATCGCCTACGAGTTCTCATCATGGCGGCTCGCAAGAGTCAGCCTGATTCTACCCAGCAGCCGGCTGCTGTGAGTTCCTTCCCTTTTAAATTCACTTCATCTCTGCCAAAGGAAGTATTTTTCGTTAGATGTGTGTGTCTCAGCATGTCATGATAATGAAACAAAGGACTTGGCTTTGATTCAGATTCGTCGGATTCTTGGTCTAATTAGTTTTCTTACTTTCTTTCCCAATTAAAGGGAGGGCGCAGATATGGGAAAAATCCCGTAAAAGCCCCATGAAGGAGGAGGAAAGGAGAGAAAAAAAGCAGGAAGTGAAACAAAAATAAAAATGCAAAGTAAAATGGTTTTTTATATCTAGCCCCATTTTCGTTATTTTTTGTTGAAAGTGGCTCAAAGGCCCATCGGCCAAGTTCAGTCAATTGAAACTTTCCTTCGGATGAACTTCTATAGAATATTCTGGTTTAAGGGGAGATTGTCATCACTGGTAGATATTGCACAGGAAATGTTTGAACGATTGTTGCTGGTAATGGTTAAGCGCCTACCCCCTAGAGAAATTGCACCAGGGGAGTAGAGGTTTCAAAGGACTACTTAAGTTGACCTTTGTACGGTGTAGGTAACCCTAAGGATAATAAAGGTTATTTGTGGTTTGTTTGGACTGGACTGTATTGGAATCCCTGTTGTGTTATAGGCTAAGGGGTACATGTTTAATTGTAACCATGTCTTCCAGGCCTGTAAACCTTCCACATGTGGGGATAGGCCAATGCTTATACCCTGATAATTGAGGAGTTCTAGCCTTGTGCTAAAATTTGTTTCTGCCTTCACGGATGGGAACCTAAAGTCTTCTGAAGTCATAGACGTGTCATCACACATTTTACATATTCTACCACTTTAGTACATCGAAACGATACAACTCAGTGAAAATGAAGAGACGGTTTGTTATCTACTTATATGAAATTTCATCTATGTAGTTTGCAAAGCACAATGGATCCATAAATCCATCAAAACAACTGCCAAAATATGAATTGCAAAGTTTGCAACAGGGTGTCTGTGATAGTGATACACCATAAGTGATGAACCTGTAACATTAGTTGCAATGCATAACCTAATACAGGCTGTATTTTTTAGAATGGACTGGGCATGTACTGCATCGTGCTGAACTTTTGCATATCTCATCCACTAAACCAATGACATTCAAATGAGCTACTTACAAGGCAATCCCAACAGATTCATCACAAGAGCTTGCTTGAAGCCCCCTAAATCAACTAGATCAGAATAAATAAATATCATGATAGAAATTAAAATGAAAAAAATTGAAAGGAAAATTTGACTACCTGAACTAGAAATTGAAAACATGCCAGTGAAAAAGGAAGCTTGATGAATTTAATTTAACTTCCAAATCTTGCATGCCCTTTCTTATATCTTCATCATTAATAACTTGGCAGGTGAGGTATCTCACAGAGAAAAAAAATATTTCATGATATAAATTTTACAGGAGGCAGTCTGTTTGAACCAAGAACTCTAGCCTTTAGGTTCTACAGAACTGAGTAACCGGATCTCTACGTGGTGTAAACGACCCTTTATGTAAAAAAGACAGAAGAAGTTCCTCCTCTACCTCCCTTCCTTCCTCCTCGTAGCTCCCAGTCTAAGTAACGCACTGTTATGTCAAAATTCTTCCTCTCCAAGACACTCCAGTTCAGGTCAGCTTATGAATTCCTTCTTCTTGCTCACTGTTTTCTTCACATGTGAATATGATAATGAGTAACATATCTAGGTCTATTGCGTGACAATACAGAAAATTCTTCCTCTCCAAGACACTCCAGTTCAGGTCAGCTTATGAATTCCTTCTTCTTGCTCACTGTTTTCTTCACATGTGAATATGATAATGAGTAACATATCTAGGTCTTACCTTAAAAAAATAAAAAGTAAGGGGAGTTTTTACAGATGCATTGGCTTACCATTAACTCAGACTGAAATACAAGCATGGTGAAGGTACACTTGCAAAAGCTTAGTTTCAGTTATGCAATTTTTATTACAGGTAAATAAGGTAATACATTGGTTATGTTGTGATGATTGCAAATGGCAAAGTCTACTGTTATTATAAAGTATAGAGTGCATGGATCAAACTTTCATTCTAGGCCTATATATATTAATATTAAAATATAGGGAAAACATTGAGTTCTCTTGGCTCTCAGCCTTCACTGCACAGACAAAAAAGTTTTCCTGCTCATGTAGGTGTAGAGAAGGAGATGGAGAAGAAGGAGGAGGGAGGAACCAAAGAGGAAAGTAAAGAAGAGAAAGATAATATAGAAGGAAAGCCCAAAGTCCCACCTTTGAAAATTGTCCTGCCACAATCGCAGAATTCTCCCATTGAGCATGGAGATTCTAAGGCTTATGTTGTTTCCAAAGAGAAAGAAAAAGAGACCCAGGAAGAAGCTGTGAAGGAAGAGAATGTGAAAGAAGAATCCAGGGCATTCCCTGCCCATGATGGCAGCCATGATTGTGCTGGAATGAGCCATTCCCCAACAGAAGAGAAAGTAACATTAGATGTGACATTTCATCCCCGGAAACGAAAGTTGAAGGCCCGGGATGATCACCCACTTCCATCATCTTTCCCCCGTACCATTGATCAACCATACATGAACAGTTATAAGATGTTTATGGACATTCATGCACAAATTAGACAAAGAAGAAAACAGTCAATTCCAGTCCAGCCTAAGCCTCCTCAGGGCTTTAAGGACTATTTGATGAACAAGTGTACATATGTGTTGGCAGGGAACCCACAATCTCGACTTGCAATCCCACTTATCTCTCCGCCTCAATCTCTCCAGGGTCCCATGAAAGACTTGTTTACTGAACAAGAGAAAGAACGATACCGCTTGAGAATGCATCACCTCATTGAAAAGGAGAAATTGGTTGTTGCCAAAGAGCAGGAAATTCTTCGAGTGCATGGCCAGGCTGCTCGANCACTGCACAGACAAAAAAGTTTTCCTGCTCATGTAGGTGTAGAGAAGGAGATGGAGAAGAAGGAGGAGGGAGGAACCAAAGAGGAAAGTAAAGAAGAGAAAGATAATATAGAAGGAAAGCCCAAAGTCCCACCTTTGAAAATTGTCCTGCCACAATCACAGAATTCTCCCACTGAGCATGGAGATTCCAAGGCTTATGTTGTTTCCAAAGAGAAAGAAAAAGAGACCCAGGAAGAAGCTGTGAAGGAAGAGAATGTGAAAGAAGAATCCAGGGCATTCCCTGCCCATGATGGCAGCCATGATTGTGCTGGAATGAGCCATTCCCCAACAGAAGAGAAAGTAACATTAGATGTGACATTTCATCCCCGGAAACGAAAGTTGAAGGCCCGGGATGATCACCCACTTCCATCATCTTTCCCCCGTACCATTGATCAACCATACATGAACAGTTATAAGATGTTTATGGACATTCATGCACAAATTAGACAAAGAAGAAAACAGTCAATTCCAGTCCAGCCTAAGCCTCCTCAGGGCTTTAAGGACTATTTGATGAACAAGTGTACATATGTGTTGGCGGGGAACCCACAATCTCGACTTGCAATCCCACTTATCTCTCCGCCTCAATCTCTCCAGGGTCCCATGAAAGACTTGTTTACTGAACAAGAGAAAGAACGATACCGCTTGAGAATGCATCACCTCATTGAAAAGGAGAAATTGGTTGTTGCCAAAGAGCAGGAAATTCTTCGAGTGCATGGCCAGGCTGCTCGAGCATTGGCCAATCAAGTGCAGCCATTCAGTGCCTGTACTTTTCTTCGTGACAAAGATATCTATACTCCCCTGAATCCAGACCAGGATGAGAAAGATAGAAACACTCGTTCTCGTTACAATGGCAGGCTTTTCCTATCCTGGCTCCAAGATGTTGATGACAAGTGGGAGAAGATCAAAGAAAACATGTGTCTCCGCCATCACAATGAAGCTGAATCTTTGAATGCTGTCCAGAAGATGGAATGGGAATGGAAATTGAAGGAACTGGTTCTCCCTGAACCTGTTGCAGATGAGCTTCATGTTCCCATGGTGTATGTCAGCGATGATTTTGATCTCTTTCCTGCATAACTTCTCTACAGGTTCCAGTGAAACTTGCATCAGCTGAGGGAATGAATTGCTATTCTTACACCGATCGTCTGTTGCATCTATATTGATGCATGCTTTAAAGTGAAAATTTTCTGCTCTCCATTTGGAGATATCTCATCCTCAACATGACTCTTTGTATCATATTTAAAGAAAGGTTAGCCTCTGTCACATTTGTCTCAGGTGTGTCTTTCCACTTTGATTTCACTGTGTTATGTCTCATAGTGAGAACATCCATTTTGTGGAATTTCATGTATTATTGGACTTAAGTTGCATAAGTAAAGCTGGTTTTCTCTGGAGGAGTTCTCTATGAATTTTAACCTTTATTAGTGGAACAAACATTACCTTTCAGTTGTTTCAACCTGAAACAACTGAAACACAGCACTTTGAACATGAGATACATTATGGTGAAGTCAATGAACTCATTCCTTTAGCATTGAATCCTCCCTTTTTCTAAACTTCAGTCAAACTTATGGGACACTGTGGTTCAGTATGAATCACATGTGCTGTAAAATTACTGTGACCCTTCATGACTTGCACACAGCTCATGCCTTACTTTTCAATTGTTAATATATATTGGCATTCCCTGTCATTTGCTGGCTATTGAGAATTTGTTTTGATGTCTAGCCAATGATTCCTATCTAATATTGAAGTTGCTTCTCAGTCCTAATGCAGCAGAAAACTGTTGGTCTCCTCCCTGGTACATCGCCAGCACTGGAGAGCAGAACCACAGGTAGGCTATTCTTTGAAAGATGTTGAATGTTGGCTGTAAGAAATAGTACACAGTGCAAGATTCATCATGAGGAGTCTCATCATGAACTTTCCTAAAAGTAGAATAATTATTAAACTCAGTCCCCCTTATTATTACTCAATCTGCTCAATCTCAAATTATTCATTCATTGTGCTTTTCTGAGATCCTGATTTTTTTAAATTGGTAAAGTGATTATTTTTTCATGGAAAGCACAGTGAATTGTCTAATTGGCCAGCCTGATGATTATTCTGATGGTGGTAGATGTACCAAGTATAGCCTTGTCCCTTGTTTTGGTAACTATATTGAAGGAAAAACCAGGGAGTTCCATGAGTGGGTGAAGGCTGTGTGGGCTCACATGTTGAAAGGGATGCTGTCTCTCTTCATAATGATGATGACACTAATGATTACTTTGAAATAGAGTTTTCTGAAGGGTTAGACCTTGTGCTATCTAGCTAAAGGCTCACCATCTTTGATAGCTGATAATGTGGGTTTTTGTAGAAACTGCTGCTTTTCCTTTTGCATGAGTATCTCTTTTGTCGAGATTCATCCTATTGAATAGCAGTACTCATGTTGCTGCCTATATCTGCTTTCCCTGAGATCAGCTTCGAGGGACTTCATTTCCATATTAGTTCCTCTTCAGTAACTTAAAAATAGGATAAAATATGATATACAAGAGCAGATATACACAGATATACAAGAACCCTATCATGGATCTACTTGCACTTGTTTAATAATTATAGATATTTTAGCTTGAAAAAGAAAAGGCCAGAGTCTAGCAAGCATGGGGGTAATGACAAGGAAGAAATAACACACCCCCTCAAGATTTTCCATTTGATTGTGCTCAAAAACAGATATAACAAGTGATCTGAAATTGACAAAATATTGGTAATGGCCTCTGTAATCTTCAGTTCTTAAGGTCTGCTGGGGATATTGAGAAGAGTTTGGTCTTTCCATTAAGCGAGTGAGGATATAGTCATTGACCTTCCTGTCCCAAGAAGGAAGATGGATCAGAGAATAAAATTTGTTGGCTGTGCCCTGGGCATCTTCACCTGCTACTTCTACTATGGTGTCCTGCAAGAGCGAATGTGAGCATTCCTGACAGAAATCTTGCATAGGTATTATTAAAGCAATATGTGCAATGTATGCTATCTCTGTGGCAGAACCAGAGGTTCCTATGGAAGTGAGCGATTCACATACACCCTGAGTTTGGTTTGGACTCAATGTGTCATCAACTGCATTTTTGCTCGGCTCCGTGAGTTCTGCTCTAATCAACCCTGAATCTCGCTGGAACCCTTCAGCAGTATCAAACACTGCCTTGTTGAGTTATTTCAAGGTTCTTGTTAAAGAGTTTGAGTTTGGGATGTCCAGTTACTTCTATCCATATTGACATCTTGAGTCAGTATGGATGACAATCACTGTGGTATACTTAACATGAATGGTTGAGTGTCAAGCAATGCATGTGGGGAGGGAGATACATTACTGTCTGATCAAGCAAGGAAGCCTTCCTTGGGAGCCAGGAAGTTACAAGAGGAGATGATCAATTGATGGGAATGAGTTAATATTTATTCAAACTCCAACTAAATACTTGCTGCTGGATGACTTGAATCCAGTATCAAGCCAAAACCCTGTCTACTACTACATTGTTAATCACTGGGGATGCCAGTTTGGTCAATTATTTGGTTAAAATAATTGTTTTAATTGATTAATTTATTAACCCTTTCAATAGTATGCCTGAGAAATTCTCGGGCTTCTCTCTTAGCATGTCAGAAACCTGTCACTGAAGGAGTTAGCCTCCTAATGACAATTTAAGATGAAGTTTCACATTCCCCCCTTGAATGGATTCAAACTTGGCTGGGTGGTGGATTGATTTTTCTGTTCCAGTACTAGTGAGGCATAAAAATATCCAAAAGGTTCTCATGATATCATGCCATCTGGCTTTTCTTTGCCAAATTAATAATGGAAACTGTGGGATAATTAAATTTAGTTTTCAGGTGTTCATTAACCCCTTAACTGGCATCCCTGAAAACTTCTTGGGGTGGCAACAGCAGCAACTCCAAGAATTTTTTTTGAGTGTATTGGTTAAGGAAGTGATTTGCCAACTCTCCATAGATTGCTCTCCTTAGATTGTTCTTTTATGTTCCTATATAAAACAAAGAATGTAAACCCAAGCATGTTGTGAAAAAACCTGCAGGTAGGGGGTGGCACCATGTCTGTAAACCTGCCTGTGAAGGGGTTAATTCCACTGCTCACAATTATTCAGGCTTGAAGATTTAAATAATGAGCTACTTGACCTATCACTGTGTCCCTGACTGAGAGAGAACAGGCAAAGCAAAATTCCTGCTAGTATTTCCATTTCCCTGTTTTACCATAATATCTTTATCTTTCATGTTGATTTTGTACTAGTAAAGCAGTGAGGAGAGAGATAAGAAGACATGCCTATCCTTTTTATTTTGTTGCCTATCTTTCTGTGATGTGTTTTGATATATCTTCCTTCTGTCTCCTTCAAAATATCTTTCTTATCCATGAATGACCTTGAGTCTACCTATTTATTTATTCCCTGTAGAAAGCATTTACAGACTGGATATGATGCTTCTCAGGTTACTCTTCGGGCTAAGTCAAAGGGAGATGGTCTTCCATTTCAGGTATCCTATTACCTGCTACAATACTTCAATTTTCAGTTGGGTTCTTGACTGATGATAGATCTGAATTTTCTTGCTGTCTGTTGCCATTTTTATGATGAGGCAGTTCATGCATGCAATAAACCTTTCTTTTTTTGCTTGTTAGATATAATCTGTTTTTGGAATCTTTCAGTTATGTCGACTGTCATGCCTCAGGGAGAGGACAAAACCAGGAAATTCTACTATGCTGCTTCATCCCTCACATATCTTCTTGCCATGGTCTGCAGCAATATGGCCTTACAGTGGGTCAACTACCCTACTCAGGTAAGCAGGCAAATGTTCATTTCCACATTTTGTCTTTTGCTTTCTGGACCCACAATGCCTCCCAGACAAACAGTTGAACTGTCTCTGTCTTTTGCACAGTTGCTATGATCCTTTGTTCACAGTCTGAGGACCCTTTTTCATAGGTGATAGGAAAGTCATGCAAGCCCATACCTGTGATGGTTCTGGGAGTCCTGCTTGGAAGGAAGCAGTATTCCTTGCAGAAGTACTTTTTTGTACTTCTCATAGTCATTGGAGTTGCCTTGTTCATCTATAAGGAAGGAGGTGGGAAATCTCTGGATGGAGTTGGCAATGCCTTTGAAATCACTGGGGAACTCCTTCTTGTGAGTGTTCATTCCTATCTTAATTACTCCTCTGCTAGAACTTACAGTAGACTCTTAATTCATGGTTTTTCTGCTTTTTTTCCCCCATTCTTTTTAGTTAATGAGCCTGACCATGGATGGATGCACTGGAGCTGTCCAGGAGAGGATGAGAGGGGAATACAAAACAAAATCCATGCACATGATGTATTCCATGAATCTCTATGGCATTGGCTACCTCTCCATAAGCAAGTTTGCCTTTCTAAATCTGAGGAGCAGTGGATATTCCCTGTGAAGAAGATCTATTTGAACTTGCAAAATTTTTCCATAAACCTGTTAATGATGGTTTGATGGCATTTTTGTTCATTTTGAAAAGGATATTATAGCAAATCCCCTGAATTCTCATTGTAATGTACTCAAACTCTATTCAATTTTTAATTTATACCCTGAAATGACTTCATATCCTCACTAGAAGTCATTTGGTTTGGCTGCATCAGTTTGTTCATTTACTTTAATGTGAGACTGTATAAGTATCAGATATACATCAACTGCTTGCTTTTCATTTTTCTGCACAACAGTTTAATCAATAACTAATAGGTTTGAATGTCAAATATCTATGTTGGAATGTTTTTGATAAATTCACAGTATGGAAGTTGATGTTCACCATTGGGCATGATCATAGAATTGTTCATGGAAGTGCTTTTTTTGTATGACAGCATTGCTCCTGACTGGTGAAGTGTTTTTGTTCCTCGGTTTTGTGGATCGCCACTCATCAGTTGTGTGGGATATTCTCCTTTTCTCAATCATGTCAGCCCTTGGACAGGTCTGTTTAAAATACTCATGTCTCACCTCCCTTGCTTGGTAAGTGGAGAAACAAATCTCACCACTCTTCAATGGCATTATCTCTTCCAGCTTTTTATCTTTGTGAGTGTGGCAGACTTTGGACCTTTGCCCTGCTCAATCATAACAACCACACGAAAGTTCTTCACAGTCCTTGGCTCAGTCGTCATCTTTGGGAATAGACTCATTCCTCGACAGTGGCTCGGCACATGCCTTGTCTTTTCTGGTCTGTCTTTTAGTTTCATTTGCTTTGAAAACTTTGTTCAAAGGGAACAGATATACTATCTTCTAAAAGGATATATTTAAAAAAAAGCATGAAATCAAAGAGATGCAAAGAGAAATGCAAATTTATTAGAACCATCTGACTAAAAATTTATTTCTAGTGCCAAGAGTGAAAAGCCATTAGTTGATGTCTGAGGGTGATATGTCTGTTTTATTTATAGCCGTCATAAAGGCTCTGATAAAGTCCTCTTCAAGAATTAAAAAATTATTGTTGCCTACTTGTGAAAGTACAAGAATGATTTCTCATACCTGCCACTGAAGAGAAATATCTGCCTCTCCCAATATATTTTTATTTCCTTTGAGAAAAGCTTTACCTTCTAATGAAGTTCAAGAGAAAAAAAAGCAAGGAAATGGATCAGAATCATTTGTGATCCACTTGCTGAGTCATAGTAAATATGTTAAGTTTGTTATGTCCAAACATGCCTTTGCTGATTAATGCAGGCTAATTCATTTTGAAACTCTTTTGCTGGCCAGGTTTGAATGTTTGATAAACTAGGAATTTTTTGTTGGAATTGTTCACTTTCTCTGGTTAGCAAACAATACTCTCAGCTAACATTTGAATGTTTCAGAATCAGTAGAATATTGCTTTTCTTGTTGAGAAGACATAATCCCAACTTGGATTTGCTTCCCACTTTAACAAATGGCATTCAACTGCATCAGTCCAGACTCAAGCCTGAGCTTCACTTCAGGATCGTTTAAGTCTAGGCCTATAGTAAACAATCTAAATTGACAATGCGACAAAGCATCGCATTCTTCATGTCTTGTTATGGGCAACCCTCATGGATGTCACTGTACAGTCTCCCATGTTTGTTTGGTTTACTATCAATGTTTCCCAAACAAGTGTGCTCAAGGGTGCTGTTGAAGCACATTATTAGACCTGAAGCTGAATGAAAAATATTGAATTTGTTCCATTTCTGACAGGTTTATTGCTGGATGCCTTCTATGGGAATGGGAAGGGAAAGAAAACTGGATCTTCACCACCTTCACTGGTTGGCAAGGCACATTTGTGACCCATTGCTAGCCTATTTTTATTATTCTGTTGATCTCTCCTGCAAACTTTCTTAACGCACATTGTCTTTGTTGGTGCTTGTTGGGTGAGAGTTTATTTAAGTATGTCTGCATGGTATGTGCTGAAATTTTCTAAAAGATATTTATGTTATGGGTTATAAGGTGAGATGTGTTGAACGAAACCAGGAATGATAATTTAAGTAAAAATGAAATTTTAAAATTCAACTGTGAAATTAAGTTCTTGACTGAAAAAAATATCATGAAAAATTATATGGAATCAAAGGGTAATAAGTACACTTTCCAGTTTTCAATGGGATGATTGTAATGACAGACATCATGTGAAGAAAATGTTTCTATGGTGTTTGAATATTTAAAATAAAAATTACTGTACCTTTTTGCTTCACATTCATCAGTGTTCTATCAGGGTTAGGAATTTCAGACTGTACTTTGAACCAATTCACTGCTGACAAAACATCCTATCTCTTGCTTTTGACAAATGTGCATCATCGGCAATGAACAGCTTTATTTTCTGAAATCATCTTCATTGTATGGAATACTTATGGATTCTGTTTCTCATATTTATTCTCAAGCTGGAAGAGTATTCAGTAAGTACATTATCTCAGAAACGCTAATGAATCCTTCCTCCTTGCCATTTGGAGCAAAACTATCAACCCATTGTTAAGAGCATGCATCCACAACATGATCATCAGTGAGCATTGTTGCACATGCTATTGGGGACTTATGCATGTTCGTAATTTCAGCTGCTATTCAAATGCTACTTGGCTGACTCATTTGCAGAGGTTATAGCATCATGAAATTAAATTTAAAAAAGAGGTGAGCAGATTCACAACTTCCATCAGAGTGGGCATCAGGCCCAAGACCAGTTTTCCATGGATGTCAGCGTGTAAAGCTGAACTCAGGCCATCATTTCTATTCTGTTGGAACAAGTCATGTCCCTCACACTTCTGTAGCAGCAGGGGATGTTGAAGAGGCCAAGCAGCCACCAGTTGTCAGTCATGAATACTGAGCATGCACTTATTATAAGCCTTTGCTTCAATACAGTTCTTTATTTCATATTTTTCTATTCCATATATGCACTTTTCTTTATGGAAAGTGTGTATTTTTTGTGTTTACCTAAAATATTAGTCCAATGATTGAAGGGCTATTTTCATATTCCATGCATATTCCCAAATGCATTGTTCTTCAATAATAATAAAAAATATGGGATATTTTTTATTACCAGTTTTATGACTTGTACATAAAATACAAGACAGTAGAGAAGGTGAGTGGAGCTCACCCTTGGAGGCACAAAGCATGTCATTCCTCTGCTCTCTCTTGCTTTGGTCTCATAAACCCTGCAACCCCTCAACCCTCATAACCTCTCAATGGGCCAACTACCAACCACATATTCATTGCTTTTTATGTTGTGCCTCTTCTTGTTTCACATTGAAATGAAAGAATTCCTTGGATAGTTTTACCAAGTGTCAGGACTTCCTTCTCATACTGTAAGGCATGATTTCTGAATGTGATCCATAGGTTTTGCTTACTTTTCACCTGTACACTCTTTACAATCATGAAATGTAATGGGTTTCAATGCCCAAAAATCTGGTGTGAGACCTCATGGGAATATCCAATAATCCCTGTAATCCATAACATATAGGGAATAATAAACAGAACAAACTTGAAATAACCTTGGAGAAGCACAGCCCCTTTTTCTCATTCTTGTTTACTTCCCCCCCTCTGTCGTAAAATGTGTCACTGAATATTATCCCATAACTAAGAACATTTTACATATAATGACAGATTCTGTATATTCTTAAGAAGCTACTATTCGAGCTTTCAGCTTATTCTTTTTCTAAGTGAAAGCAAGTGAAGTTTGGTTCCATTTTTATTTATTTGTGATGTGGTGTCATGCCACAATATAAAATTTAATAATGATGTAGCTGTAGAGCCAAATGTGGGCATGTTGCATATGGAGAGTTTTTATGGTATATTGAAAAATAATGTTAAATGAGGATGTAATGCTTTGCATGCAGTGGAAACTTGCAAACTATTTTGCTTGCCTTTCTGTTTTACAAGGATCATAAGGATATAAGGATTTTTTCGGATCGGTGGTGTGCTCCGAGTCAGCCGAGGAAGTGTCGGCGGTCCTTCACGTAGGGACTAACGATACTCCCAAGTCTGGCTCTGAACTCATCATGGGCAGGCTGAGACGAAGCAAAATAGCGCACTTCCCGACTAATTCAGTGCACCTTCGTACTTGAACTGTCCCAGTACTCTCGCAGTTCCACGAGTCTTTGCACCGAGGAGACGAATAACATAGGGTGGGGGGGGGCAATGTTGACGTTAGGTACTAGACAGTAAGCAACTAGGATAATCAAAAAACAAAACAATACAAACATATATAGCTTTAAGAGGATTAGGCCTACCCTAAAATTAGGGAACCCTCGACACGTGATATCGAAATGGGCGAAATCCCTTCTTGACATCACTAACTATCTTGAATCTTGAACAAGTGCCTGTCTGCATCCTCTCATTCCTGATGGGAGTCCCCCTCCCCCGAAGACAGAGTTTAGGGAGGTCGTGGTTCATTGCGTGACTTTTATGATCACACGTATGCTCTTTCATCACCTTTGTTAGCCTCAGCTGCTGTGACAAACTGAAACATTGAAGCTTAACTGACTGACTGACTTTCCATCCTTTCATTGGCTTTTTTTTAGCGCACACAACCTACTCTTTCTTTGCACTTATTCATATGGGGAGATAAAGGAAATTCATGTTTAAAATTAATAATAATAATATTATTAACGGAGTGGGAAAAGAGGAACTTTTAATGTGGATTTCAATGTGAATATGGTAACTGGGTTGGAGGGTGATTTCTGCAGACACTCACTATAGTAGGGGTGTCAAACTGGCGGCCCGCGAGCCAATTTATTTTGTCGATTGTGGCCCCTAATCACCCCTGAAGGCTTCCATCCGGCCCCCAGCGTAATCGAGTTTGACACCCCTGAGCTAGAAGGAGCCTGCCTTCCCTCACGGCCTACAGAGCCATATTTCGAATTTAAATTGACTTTCATGAGCGTTGCTTCTTTAATGAGGGTAAATTAACCCTCTTAGTAGTGAGTTTTCTGCGGTCAGCTTTGGGCGGGACTTAATTTTTTCGTGTGGTGGGCGCGTTCTCCAAAAAGCTTTGATAAAGATAATCATGACCATGACCATGGCCGTACATTTAAGGCCAGATATATTCGTCATTAATACTGAGGGACGTACCCGTACGGCTGTACATGTATGGCCGTATTACCCAAAGGATTAATCCTCATCGAATTCCAGCAAAGGAGAGCAAGTTCACTGAATTTTTTTACGCTGGTCTGAACATACATAAGTTTTTGCTAGTAAAACATGCGTATGACTTCAATGTAAATGGTTAAATTAATTTTTTTTGGAAAGAAGTCAGATTTGTGATGAACATGTGGTGCATTGAAAAAGAAGTGGTGTGTCTGTCCGTGTGATACGCATGGCAGCGCGGCATCTTCCCCACTTTGCCGTGGGCAGGGTCGTGAAAGGCTTTGGGCGGGGTTCTAAAGAACTCGGCATTCCAACTGGTGAGTTTCATTTCAGTCTTCACAGAGATGTAGATGTTGATCGTTTCTTCTCCGGTGTGAAATCGAGTTCCTTTTTCGTGCAGCCAACTTCCCAGCGGACGTGGTGGAACATTTGCCAGAAGACTTCCAGACGGGTATCTACTGTGGCTGGGCGAGAGTTGCCAACGGACCCATATATAAGATGGTCATGTCTGTCGGTTGGAATCCTTATTACCATAATACTCAAAAATCCATGGTTCGTGGTTTCCCTCAGTGGATCCAGTCAATAGAGAACTAGGACTCTCAGTCTAAAGAGGATGATATCCTCATTTCTAATAACTCACTCCCATCGAGGTGTCAGGTGTCCAAAGAGATAACGGCATCAAACATTTCCTGTAGAGATTTCCTGCATTGATATTTGTCCTCACCCTAAAACACACTATTGCTGATTTTTCTGCAATTTCCATAGCGTATCTCCTTTAGATGTTTCTCTTGGAAATACTGTAGATTGATCAATATAGTGCTAAGCTGCAGATTTCTGTTCCCAAGGAAAATTACCTGCCTGCTCAGCCGGGACGGGTCTATTACGAGCCCGCTACGGCGCAGAAGAACCCGCAGAAGCCAAACAATCGCGTATTTCACGTGACAAGGAAAACCAGCTCTTGGTCGGCTTTTTTTTTACGACCTATGTAATTGACATTTTCATAAAATCGCCTAAGAGCATTGGTAGAGACATTCCATAAATTTTCAGTTCAACTTGTAACTTCATCAGCAGCCATACAAAGTAGAGGTATTCCAGCTCAAGTGGTCAAATTTTAGTCACTTTCGTTGGGCCTCAGACTCCGATTTGCTTGAAAAAAATTTGGGCATGATGACATCGAAGACTTACGAAAACATTTCAAATGCTAACTCTCTGGCTTTAACGGTTTTCGAGATATGCAGCCCTAAACTTAGCCCCCAAGGGGAAAAGTGACATTTGGGGTAAAAACGCTATCTTTGGTCGCAATCGAGCTAGAAAAGCGAATTTGTACTCTAATTAAAGCTGAGACAATGCAGGATCGCATTATGAAATCCATTTTCTACTACTACGTTCATCTATCTCCAAGTGAGTTACATAAATTCAAAAATGGCAAATATTCCCAAATTTTGTAGGCAAATTTTGAGCACTAGGATGCATGGCAACACAACGAGCTTTTGCAACGTTGTAGACTAAAGCAATGCCAATTTAAGAACTAAATTTCAACTTCCTACATTGTTTGTACAAACAACAAAAAATTAAATTTGAAAAGTCAAATTTTGCCTATTTTCACCCACATTGGCGGTTTGTACACCCTGTTTCAAACGCGATACAAACTTGAAACTAATGTGCAATAAAAGCTCTATCTAAGTTCTTTCCAATGATGTATTACTCATGCTGCTGAATTCAATATTCTCGTCTGTATAAATTTTGAACGATTGACCTTGTCAGTTTTACTCTTAAAATGTTTTACCCGAAGTACTAACTTTGGGAATCCTGGTGAAACAACCAGGTCTGGGTATATCTCACCAGTGACTTATAAATAGCTGTGATAATATTTTATACCTGTTCCAAGCTTTAAAAAACAAGATTTAAAGTTTTATGGATTTGATGCAACTGCAATTGTGCTGACCTTAGCGTTTCCTTGGCGTGTCAGACTAAGCAGACTTCAGAATGGAATTGTGTTCCTTCTAAGTGTCCGGTGATTGCCACAAAGTCAGCAACAAATTATTCATTCAGAGAAAATAAACAGGAAATTTTGAGCCTTAGGTTTGGAAAAGCCAGGAATGAATTTTAAAACATTTGCCTTCATCATGAACAAGATTGGTCAGTGCGATATACTCTTCTCAAGGGAGGGAAGAACTGTTGTGATCCCTTCAACAGTCACAGGAAGACTGTGAAAGGAAGTCGAGTTATCTCTAATATCCCCCCCCCCCCCAAAAAAAAAAAAAAAAAAAAAAAAAAAAACAAAGCTGAACAGAATGAAAAAGTGAAGGGGAGGGTGGGCACCATGGGTCACTTTTTTGGACCTGCAACTTAGACATTTTTATTCCTCTGAAGCAATGGAAGGCCCTGCGTGTAAATGCTCAAAGCACCAGCACAATCCCGTGTTTCAAATTTGTCAACCTACAAGTGTCGTACGATAAAGTCGTATTTTAAAATGAGGCAATGGGTCAGTGTGCGGGGTACGATGGGTCATCCCCATAATCATCGCTAAAATGAACTGCAACTGACCCAAAGTCATCACACAAAGAAAGCTTCGCACCACACGAAGAGAAGCCCTTGAATACTGATGCACTTCAAAGTTATCTTTAAAAAAATTAGGAACCTTTAATCGGGAAATAATATACGCTTCGTTTTACGTCCAAGAATGTCACATCTGCTGGTGTTGAACCCTTCTGAGTTTTCCGCTTCTGTTTGCGCGTTATTAGGTCGGAAAAAGACTGCAAAGGAAAACCTTATCTGTATTGGCAACTATCAGGAAACATTTGGCGCAATGAGTTATGACCCATTGTACTCGAATAGTGACCCATTTTGCCCCAAATAGAGTGACCCATCGTGCCCCAACAGGAGCCATTGAAATGAAATCAATATTTAAACCAGAGTAAGAATTTCTAAAATCGAGTATGCGCGTCCCTAACTTGATGGCTAGAAGGCTTAGGTTAAGGTCATTCTTAGTTCTGATAAGTAGTTTTCTTTGTTAATCGTTTTTAGGTCCAAAGTGACGGGCGTTTTTCAAAAAAGTATTTTCTACAGAAATACCTCCACACAATTTTCTCTTTTGATGGGGACTACTCTTTTTTCAACTACACTTTCCTGGCACTTCAGCTGGAAGATAAGAGCTGTAGCATTGCTGCACTTCTCTTTGCCTCGACCCTCTCGTTATTTGTGAACTGGGTACCACGGGGTGAGAGGGGATGGACAATATCCCTTATACCTTACGTTTTTGACGAGCTTTAGGTGGCGTATGCAACAAGTGATATTTCGTGGAGCACTCGCAATGCTTCGAAAGAAAGATTGAAGTGAATTGCAATTAATACACGAACCACACCTCTCCCCGGGATTGAAAACAACTATTTCTCAGATGAGTATCAGTATTTTCCTCATTTTCCTTTTAAAAATAAAAATAAATCGCAGCATTTTTTCTATTTAAAAAAAAGGCAATGCAAATCATTTTTAATAATTTTCCTCTTTTAAGTGTTTCACTCATTTCATTACTCTGCATCCACCCAGAAAGGATGGTAGAATTTTTGGACCCCTCTGATATTGATGTCATTGGATAGATCTCAAATCGCCGAATCAAAAATATGTGCACCTTATAACCTATCTCATTCCATTACCGAGTTATGAGCTCTGGATGATTCAAGACTATAATAACCAATTAACGGATAATGAAGCCATAGCCCCATAGAATTATTCACATCGTTAGGAAGGTCTAGTGAGGTAGAATGAGATCCGTACCACAGAGGAGACTTCTACGATGCGGTAGGAAGGCAACGNGGGTCCGTTGGCAACTCTCGCCCAGCCACAGTAGATACCCGTCTGGAAGTCTTCTGGCAAATGTTCCACCACGTCCGCTGGGAAGTTGGCTGCACGAAAAAGGAACTCGATTTCACACCGGAGAAGACAACATACTTAGAATTTGCGTGGGAGCAAAAGGATGCAGTCTCGATCGTACATGGTGGAGCTCTGCTGCTGTACTGCTATGCTCCAACGAAAGTAACTAAAATTTGGCCACTTGAGCTGGAATGCCTCAGTAGGGAACTTTTTTCCATCTGGGTAAGCATATACGCATTCTGTGCTTGAGGGAGAAACTATGCTGCGCTTCTAGACATTCGTTTTCAAAACAGAAGCGACCAATGCGAGTTCAATGAATATAATTTTAATCGCTTATCTGTCCGATCTCTATCAATCTTTCAGGAAACCCACATAATCCACGAATTTCCCGCGGACTTCTACGAAGCGATATTGAGAGTGGGAATCGTGGCGTTTCTTCGACCGGAAGCGAATTTCTCATCGCTAGGTTTCCATTCCGATTCATCTGTCCACTTTCCATGGATTTTTTTCAACGATAGAATACTAATGTGAGCTTTTTTCTCCTCGTCTGGCGATAGATGATCTCATCAAAGCTATCAAGAAAGACATCCAAGATGCCGAGGCCCTTCTGGATTCGGAGAAATACCTTCAAATCAAGGAAGATCCCTTCTTGAAGGATCACAGGTGTTGATCCCATTAAAAGTGCCCTGAGTGTTCCCTTCGTCGGATGCCGCTCCGACATCGTTTTCCCTTTAGGGACAAGTTCTTAGTCGCTGTGATTATCGATATTTATCCCCTTGGGTCCTACAAGTATTTAAGATATATTTATATAGAAAAGACAAATAAAATATGAGGGTTGTATTGTGGACTAGGGCCATCCACGTTTCCTTACTATTTATATCGGTTGCCTTCCAATTTGCCTTGTGAAGATACTTCCAGGACCAGACACAAAAATGCTTATGAAGCGTTGCGACGTCGTTATACAGGCAAAACCCAAAGCACATTCGCATCATAAGGACTGAACGTTTTAAATAAATGCAGATGCATTGAAGTTTGCGCGAAAATATTCGCCAAAGCTGAACAGAATGAAAAAGTGAAGGGGAGGGTGGGCACCATGGGTCACTTTTTTGGACCTGCAACTTAGACATTTTTATTCCTCTGAAGCAATGGAAGGCCCTGCGTGTAAATGCTCAAAGCAGCAGCACAATCCCGTGTTTCAAATTTGTCAACCTACAAGTGTCGTACGATAAAGTCGTATTTAAAAATGAGGCAATGGGTCAGTGTGCGGGGTACGATGGGTCATCCCCATAATCATCGCTAAAATGAACTGCAACTGACCCAAAGTCATCACACAAAGAAGGCTTCGCACCACACGAAGAGAAGCCCTTGAATACTGATGCACTTCAAAGTTAACTTTAAAAAAATTAGGAGCCTTTAATCGGGAAATAATATACGCTTCGTTTTACGTCCAAGAATGTCACATCTGCTGGTGTTGAACCCTTCCGAGTTTTCCGCTTCTGTTTGCGCGTTATTAGGTCGGAAAAAGACTGCAAAGGAAAACCTTATCTGTATTGGCAACTATCAGGAAACATTTGGCGCAATGAGTACACTATTTGAGTACAACCCATTGTACTCAAATAGTGACCCATTTTGCCCCAAATAGAGTGACCCATCGTGCCCCAACAGGAGCCATTGAAATGAAATCAATATTTGAACCAGAGTAATTTAAAGATTTTAGCTCATACGCGCAGGGATTGAACTACCGATCTTCCGAATCCAATTCCAGTAAGAATCAAGACTATTCATCAAAAGAAACAATTAGCAAAAATCCAGGTTTCACTGCCCGCAAAAACAAAAAAGTATTTTCTACAGAAATACGTCCACACAATTTGCTCTTTTGATGGGGACTACTCTTTTTTCAACTACACTTTCCTGGCACTTCAGCTGGAAGATAAGAGCTGTAGCATTCGACGTGAAGAGAAACGGAGCTGGGAGAGCAATAAACACTTGACCCATGGTGCCCCACTCTCCCCTACCTGTTATAGGGAATATGGAATGCAAAAACTGCTCGAAATCCACCGCATACGTTGTTCACTACAAGAATAGGTAGTATGTAGTATTCTACAAGAAATATGTAGTATTCTACAAGAATACTACATATTTCGTGGAGCACTCGCAATGCTTCGAAAGAAAGATTGAAGTGAATTGCAATTAATACACGAACCACACCTCTCCCCTGGATTGAAAACAACTATTTCTCAGATGAGTATCGGTATTTTCCTCATTTTCCTTTTAAAAATAAAAATAAATCGCAGCATTTTTTCTATTTAAAAAAAAGGCAATGCAAATCATTTTTAATAATTTTCCTCTTTTAAGTGTTTCACTCATTTCATTACTCTGCATCCACCCAGAAAGGATGGTAGAATTTTTGGACCCCTCTGATATTGATGTCATTGGATAGATCTCAAATCGCCGAATCAAAAATATGTGCACCTTATAACCTATCTCATTCCATTACCGAGTTATGAGCTCTGGATGATTCAAGACTATAATAACCAATTAACGGATAATGAAGCCATAGCCCCATAGAATTATTCACATCGTTAGGAAGGTCTAGTGAGGTAGAATGAGATCCGTACCACAGAGGAGACTTCTACGATGCGGTAGGAAGGCAACGGGCATAGGATTGGAGTTCCATGCCAGGGTAAATTCTTCCTTCTCATGAGAATGCCAAGAAAAGGAAAACCGTTCTCTCAGCTGGATGGTGATTCCAGTGGCAGAGGTGGACACCCAAGCCCCAGTGGCCAGGGCCGGCCCTAGCTATTTCGGCGCCCTGTGCAAAGAGACTCCCGAAGCGCCCCTCGAATGGAGATGGGTCAATCCCCTGCGTTCAAATTGACGCCGAAACGGAAGGCATTATTCATTTTCTGAAGTAAAGCTGAGGATGCCATACATTGTTGCTTCGTATATTTAGTAACTTTTGGCGCACCTGGTGAATTTGCGCCCTGTGCGGGGGTACACGAGGCACATGCTTAAGACCGACCCTGCCTGTGGTACGTGTTAGCTATGTTATGTTGTGGTACCTATTACATTCCTATTACCTATTACCTAGTAAGCATTCGAGATTAAATCACCATAGAAACAGTTAAATTAAATTTCATCCCCCCCCCCCCCCGTCTATCTATCTGGACAGCACTGATGCATTTCTAATTTACTTTTCAGGTTTTTTTTTTACACTTTTTGTCTTAGATTTATGCTCTCTTTGGGTTTGCTTCCATAACATGATGGAGAGGAGGACAACTCAAAATTATATGTTTTGACTAAAAACCCGAAAGAAAAACTGGAAAAAGTTTCGCTCTTATAGTGATAATTTTTTCCTAGTAAAATATTGATTTCCGTGAAAATTCCCTACAGACTTCTGTTCACGATCAAAAGAGCTTTCAAATGATGCGTCATTCATCGAAATTGGTGGGGCCCAATGGCCGTAGGAAAATAGTACCCTCCTTTGAAAAACCTTTGAAAATTTTTCCTAGTTCTCTCACGCATAAATTTTTTAAATTTTAAATGTAGTATCCTAAAAACATTTAAAGGGAGGAAGCAGCATTTCAGTCATATTAAGCATCATTCCAGGCGAGTCAAATCAGTCACATATTCATGAAATGAAATCCAGCCCATGAAGTGAACGATTAAATGCATTTAAAATAAATGAGCACATATATCGATCCAAGAGCGGATTCTTAAAACCCGGCTGCCCCCCTCAACGATCCGTTCCACATCGCATCTGCCGATAATCGGCATACCTCAGCATGTTGTTGAAAATCGAAAGTACCCTCCAATCTCCTTGACCGATTTTCGGACCAGAGCCAGATGCCATCCACGACCGGAGTGTCTCGGCTCTGCCCGATATCGCAGACGGATCTCGTCCGGGAAAGGGAAAGGGAAAATGAGAAGCGATTTCCGAAGTCACACGGTTGTCCGAGTCCGAGGTGAAGATTGGGAGACGAGGCTCTGGCAAGAAACCTCCAATCTGGAGGAACAAGAAACTCGAAAAATTTTAAAACGACGAATTCAAGATTCGTGAAATCGCTCGTGGTAACCACGATGCATTGCATCCTACTACTAAATGCATCGGATCCGACCGCGGAAGATTTTCGGTCTCCTCGCGTGAAGCACTGCGAAGAACTGAGAATCCCCCCGTCCCAGGGCATCCGATGCGTTACGTGGAGGGTTCTCCCGAGCCTCTGGCACCGATCCAGTTGAGCCATCGGGTCATTGACATGAGGGTCTGTCCATGCCAACTTGTCCGGAGAGCCTTAACATCAATTTTCACTAAACTTCCGCATAGTACTCCTCGTGCGAAAGTTGTTCACCTCCAGTCCCCGTAGACACGAATGAATATTCGTATTTACAAATAATGAAGGAACTCGGTCATTTCTATCACGAGTACCGCTCTCATGGGACACTTAATTAAATTTAGAGACTGCTCAGGACAACGAGAACGAATGGTTTTCTCATGTTAAGTCATGATCACAGCTGCGCTCAAGTATGAAGAGAACTTGTCATTTTTTTCACATATGAATGATGAAAGCCGACCATTAAAAGAGGTATGCATACTTTTCATTTTAAAATTAACTTCGAGAAAAAGTGGCAACCGACACTTTCCCGTCGGATTTCCCGCAAAACCTCCTTCCTTTCTTTTCGTATTTCGGTAATCAAAGGGGGACTCACTCTAATGTCTGGTTTTCGTACCACTTTGAAATGGAGATAGCACTAAATCGACGGGCTCCCATGTATTGCGAAAAAGTGAAGACGATAGTCGATTACTCATTCTTGAATTTCACGAATTGTTACATGCGACATTTCATCCACGCGTGGATGCAGCTGTAGCAAAAGAAAGTACCTGAGGCCAAGGATCGTGGAATATTCTGTCACAGCCTAAGGCTGAGTGTTCCAGTCTTTTTAGGTTCATTCGCCGTCATTTACGTTTATTTTTATATTATAGATGCGTGAATTAGGATGTACGGTATATTACACCCGAAGAACCCCAAATAGAAGCAGTGAAATTTGGCGAAATCGAGCTTTGTACACGGGCAATTCATGCCTAGTGGCCATAAAAAACGAGTGGTTGTCGTAACGTTTCCGGGACGTCCACACGAGGGATTTGCAGCGAAACCTATGAAACTTTTCGTGCAGCAGTAAGAGTGGGCCAGAGTGGCAAGGGTGGGCAAAGGTGGGCACTTTCCCTAGAGGCGCTACCCAGAAAGGGGCGAAAAAAAAAACAGAGAGAGAAGCTTACATAAAGAGGGGAACGAAAGGGAAAGTCGGTCGGCCGGTTGAAATAGGAAAATCCGGTAAACATGCGAAAAATTTGGCTTTAGCTGCCCTTTGTGAGTTTGCTTGCCCCAAACTTCCCCCCCCCCCCCCCCCCCTCTCCCCCCCCNAAACAACATTGAAAATAGTTTTTTTTTTTTAATTTGCTCCTAATAGCCTCTGAACGACTTCCCTAGTTCACGAGTAGTCACAAAATGCTGAAAATACTGTTAATTATGATTAGCTAGCATTTCACTGATGTTGATTTTTCGTCGAATTCTCAACTTCAACCAAGTCTCAACGTTTCAATCTATTCTCAATGTTGATACAACGTTGTTGTGCCGAATGGGTAGAGTTTGAGTCCTGGGGCCCGTTCCTCGCCTGTGCTAAACTTAAATCTAAATCTAAATCTTAGGCTAAATCTTAGTCTAAAGGGTCAGGGCGAAGTATAGACTTTTTGCTTTTAGACTGCTTTTAGATTTAGATTTAGATTTAGATTTAAATTTAAGTTTAGCATAGGCGAGGAACGGGCCCCTAGTCTTGGCTATATGTACAGAAAGCCGCTATCGACTGGTATTTCATATTAGTGATATGTTCTAACGTCATATGCCGATCGTGCTGCAGTCGGGTAAATCGTGATGAAAATTCTCGCCGATAGCTATTAGCACTCTCACCAAGATTTCCATTGGTCCATTTCCATGCTGCCACCTTCACCTTTCCTTCAATGGTGTACTCTAAAATTAAGACTAGGTCACTCAGACTGCCTGAAACTGAAAAAAATTACCCTTTAAAAGGATTTAATACTTGTCGTTATCGCACATGCAATTACTACATTATATGCCATAAAACGTGTGGAGAGAGTTCGGGAACACCTTTTTGGTACGATCTTCATGAAGAACGAATGCAATATAAATTTAATTTTGGATCGTCTGATGAGACAGGTATGAATAATTATGAAGCGAAGTTTGGAAACTTATGACTGAAAAGAGAAATCCGAGTGATTCATGCAGGCTTTTTGCGGATGGAGTGGATGCGTCGGGTCAATCGAGCCCCTCCTGGCTTTTCAATTCCTGAGCAACGCATGCGATGTCCATTTCACCATTATTTCAGGTCATGTACTTCAGGCCAACATTCGTATAGACACTAAACCTAAGTCCGGCCTGCTAGGATGACTGTTCGGCATAAACTAACATTGTCCAGGTGCGATGGATGGAGCGGATTAGTGAAAACTGACATTTGCTTCCAATTCGAATAAAAACGATTTTAACTTTATTTCAGAAGCAGGCAACAGACGTACTTGGCTCTGTTACCTTGACGGGGCTCTCGCGCAGGTCTGCGCAGCGTGTCAGGCAACCTCCCGTGCTGTGATGTCATGTGACGTCACGCAGGTCGGCCATCTTGGAGACTAGCCGGGGGTCGTGCAAGCCATCCTATCAGGTCAGTTGGATTTCCTCTTTCGAAAGGAATCTGTGTCTAGTTTTTGCCCTGAATCCCGGTGATTTTGTTGCCAAGTTCACCCTGCTAGGTTGACTATGCTTGGCCCAGCCTAACGTTGCCTTGGGTAGAGGTAAAAGAGGCGTAATGGCACGCGTTTTAGACTAACGTTAGGACCTTGGCAACCAGAATATCCCAGGAGGTGGACCACGTTGCATGCGAATGAGAAATATTGCTTGCATTCTTTTATTTTTTATTCTGAATTATTCTGAAAGTGGAGAGTGTTAAAATGCCTAGTCGTACGTGAATTTATCTCAACTGCTGAGGGCCAAGTTCTCCAGTGTGGTTGACAAATGCCCCCTTGTTGCTAGGCCGGGTTTGTTAGGCCTGTACCAGAGCCATGGTGCGTGGAGGTGGGCCTAAAGTATTACGGAGCAAATTATAGTAGTAGGCCTAATGTAGGGTATGTCAACTCTGGAATTTGAGTGGTGCTACTCAGGCCAGTAACTTAAGCCTTAGATAAGATTTTAGATCTTGGATTCAGTTCCTTACCAAGCTCTTCGTGGTTGGCTTAAGGACAGTTTCCTCTGGAAAATGATTAATTTTGCACACTAATGATAAATGTGCACTTTTACCAGAAGGTAGATTTGTTAAATGTCAATTTCATACAAGGCAGGTTTGGAGCATAGGAAAAAGACTGGAAGAACGAACTGTTTATCTATAGTTATTCAACATGTCGAAAGTATAATTTAAAATACTTTTTTGAGATATGATTTTCACCCCAATACTGAAAATAGGTTCATATCAAGGTATTCTTTGGAAGAAGTGACTTGAAGCATGTGCCTCAGACTAGGCCTCTCTGGTTTTTCTTAAATCATGAATATATTCCAAGTACCTGTTCAATGTGCAGGAAGGCAGATGGTTTTGTACCTATACATCATTTTTGTAGACATAACTTTGCCTAGGCTTGTTCCTAGTTGAGCTATGCTGAGCTTTCCCCCAGTAAAAGACTTGGGAATTTTAACAATCATAACTTTCATGTGATGCCTGTTTTCTTTGCTTCAGATCAATTGGAGGGAAGTCACCAGATCCAACCTCACACAGTGATCATGTATGCCTGCTCAAGATTTGTCACTCCCCTTTTCAGGCCTTCTGTAAGTATGATTATCTATTATCTTGGAGAGAATCAATTGTTCTCTGGTAATTTTTTTGGCTGGCCTTTGTTGCAAATGTTTACATTTGAAGCTTAGCCATGAAGCATCTTTTTTCATTTCTTTTAAACTCAAACCAAAAGTTGTCCAGATTGGGAGGAATCAAGGGAGACATCCTTTAGGTCTACCAGTAAAATGAGATGTAAATAGGGAAGGTACACTACTTCCCTGCATCTCATTTCCAACTGGTTGCTGAGTGCAAATTTCTATCCAGTATCTCCCTGTGAGTAGGGTATTCACCTTGTCTTATCAGATAAAGTTGAAGCATAAAGATAACTATAAAACTGATAAATTGCTATCTGTAGGCTTTTCAACAACACCTTATGATAATAGAGGTGAAAATATCTAAATCCAACACCTTTTCAGCAGTAAAAAAAACCCTAGACTGGTTCCAGCATCTTCGCTCTAACTTTCTGCCTGCTGGCAAAAGAAAAAAGGCAATAATGGCTAGGTGGGATTGAAAACTGTCACTCTTGTGCCTGTTTCCCTTTGCATTTACTATATTGACTCTTTGCTGTAGGCCAGATTCACTTTGACAGGAAAATTATGCAAAAAATCAGTTGGTTTACAGTAATTTTTTTTTTTACTTTTTCTTATTGTCTATGCTGATAACTGGTATCCAGCCTCATTTATGAAGATCAGTAACAAATTTTATCATGTTGCAGGTCACGTTAGCTCGCCCACTGGGGAGCATTTCAACATCTGGTCTTGCCATTCCCCCGGCTCCTCCAGCAACATCGATAGGATCAGTGGAATCCAACACAATATTGAGCCTTAGGACCTTCCATACATCACCACTTCAGAGAGATATTGACTCTGCTGCCAAATTCATTGGTGCTGGAGCTGCCACTGTTGGAGTAGCTGGGTCTGGTATGTTGGTTTTTTGTTATTCTTCTCTCTTCTGTATGGTACTACATGTTGAGTTCAATTATGAAACTTTTAATTTATGAAGAGGAATACATGTCTAATTGGTGTGCACTTGCTTATAGGTGCTGGGATTGGAAGTGTGTTTGGTTCCCTGATCATTGGCTATGCCAGAAATCCATCATTGAAGCAGCAGTTGTTTTCATATGCCATCCTAGGCTTTGCCCTGTCTGAAGCTATGGGTCTGTTCTGTCTTATGATGGCCTTCTTGCTTCTATTTGCTTTTTGAGGTGTTCCAACCTCCATTGATATTGTTTTTTTGTTCTAAGAGCATGAAAGTGTGAATCACATGATTTAGAACATTTCTAATTAGGGAGGTTCAAAGTATGGCTGTCTTCCCCCTTGCCCTGGCAATACTTCAGGCCAAATTCCATGTAGCCCCCAAGGGCTGAGACATCATTCCATCATTCAAAGAGGGGCTACTAGAGAAGGCCTCTGTGACTGTTGCTTGGACAAGGGGTTGTAGGATGGCCATCTTTTGTATGTACCCCATGGTAGCAAGAAGCATCAAATAAACAAACGAGTGTACCTCGAGTATCAAAGTGTTTTTATTTGCCCAGATGAGCTTCATCTCATGCATTTCATTCGCACATACTCACTCTTACATTCATTCCTGATGAACAGATGCCCTCTGTGGTATCACAATGATTGGAAGAGCTCATTTGACTCTTCTTCAGCCTAGCAGACGGCGAACTTTGCTGTATGCTAATGATTGACGAAACTGTGCATATTCTCCTGAATCTAGTAGATCAATCACTGTGAAGAAAACAAGATCAAGACAATCAATGAGCTTTAGTTTGAATTTTTTTGCTATAATTTCTACCCTTACCTTCAATGTCAGCCTGGAAACCAGTTGGTATCCCACGTGTCTTCTCATCCTCGTGGTATACTGTTAGTTGAACCTCTTTCTTGGCAAAGATGATGTTGGCCCTACTACTCATGGTGGTGCCACTGGATTCACCCTGCAAAATACAAAGCATGTGGTAACTATAAGTCAACTGGCCTCAACCAGAATGTCACATTTTGCTCACCTCTGGGTCAAGGTTAGTGCCACACCATCTGGCTTGGTATCCATTATTCTCCCTCTCGACTTCAATGTATGCACCCTCACAATCCACTGAATATGGGGCACTAATATTACGGAATGTGACTAGCAAGTAGAGGTCAGGCTCCGTCTGAGGAACAGAATTTGAGAAACCACTTAATGCATCCGTGCAATAAGAGAAATGGTGAAAAGAACTGGCTTGGTGGTTACCTTGATGTTCCATTTGCAGGTTGTTGATGAATCTCGTTTCCTTCGAGGGTTTTGAAGCTGAAATCCATTGAGGAAAGCTTCTTGCCATTCCACAGGTTGTGAAGATATAAAGTGGAGGAACTTATCTCCTTCAAACATTCGGCGAGAGGAGTCAGTCCGTTTCTCCTGAGCTCCACTTGGGGTATAGACCACTACTTTAGGATAGCTTGGGTTTGTTGATGAATATCCAGAAGGTCCTTCTTGTACAACTTGAAGGAAAAAAAGGAAGTGCTATTGAGCATCTCATCAGATAATTCTGTTATTTCTGTAGCATTTGTCACTTACTGGGTTGACTGAAGATTGTATTGCCAAAGTTAACTGGTGCCACCTGGGGAGTTGGCTTTGGTTTGTATGTTGTTGGACCCACATTCTGGAAAGTTGGTGGTTCGGGTGTAGAACTCGACGTCTGGAGCTGATAGGGGATTGGATATGAATAGTATGGATTGTTGTATGATGGCTTCCAACCTGAGGGATAGGAGACCTCTTCATCTGCATTTCCAGTTCCTGTCACATCTGGAAGTTTGAAGTCAGAAAAGCGTCAAATAATGAGAACTTTAATGGCTAATGCAGGTACAAAGTCACATACCTGTGTCTGTGTTTTGGTAATAGCCATAATTTTGATCACTTGGAGCTGATGCATAATATCCAGAGTAATCATACTCCTCTGGATCGTAGTCTTGTTCTCCATTTGTATGATGGTAGTATTTGTGCTTGTTCCCATATTGAGGATGTGCCCCTTCTGGGACGTATTCTTTGTCAGTGATGAACATATGATTAGGAGGGAGACGTATTTCACCATACCCCTTGTTTCCCTCTCCATATTGAGTGACTTGACCAGAGTCATATGGATAAAAACCATCACCTGTGCCCCATTCAGATCCTCCTGCTGTATGGAGTTTGTGCAGAGTAGTCTTGTATTCTGGTTCTTCTGTTACTGTTGTGAATTCTGTGTCATACATCATGTCTGTCTGTGTGGTTTCTTCTCCTGGCATTCTGATGTCTTGGTTTTCAGTAGTACTGGACATTCCAATGTGGTTGCTTTCAGTAGTACTGGGCATCCCAATGTCTTCATTTTCTGTAGTACTGGGCATCTTGATAATTTTACTTTCAGTAGTACTGAGGGTCTCAAGAGTGCTTAATTTGAGTGAGTTGTCTGTAGTATATGGGGGCTTTGTTGTGGTTCCCTTGAATGATGGAATACTAGTTTCTTCAGCCATCCACCATTCTGTTGAAGCCCAACTGCTTGTACTTGTCTCCTGTTCATTGGTTGTTGAGAAAATTATCTCTTGCATATCAGCTTTTGAGATGGGTGTTGAAATCATCAGGATTGGAGAGGTTCTTGTGTTGGTTTCTACCTCATCCATATCCATATTCCCTTCTTTGTTCATGTTTTCCTTAGTTGTGTCTCCTCCTTTCTTCAATTCAACCTCTTTTACCTGGCTTTTTTGTGCTGTGAAAAGGACTGTTGCTATATTTATGGTTTCTTCTGTTGTTGAGGCATCTGAGTGAAAGTCATTTTTTGGTGTGGTCATGACTGGTGGTTCTGGATCATGGTGAAACACATTGACATGACTTGACACAGAGATGCTAGCTCCATCATGTGCTGAGTACCCAGAGGACACTTGGACGCTGCCCAGATTCTCATCTCCTTTTTGAAAGGGATACAAGGAATAATCATAATCCAAAATGTCTTTCTCTCCAGATTTGTTTCCACCATAGACTGGCTGAGGATCATGAGACCCTTGGACAATAACTGCAGACTCTACATTTCCAGATCCCTTAGTACTTGTTCCCAGTTGTGGGGGTGTGATGATCTGGAATGGGTCTTGATTCCCAAAAATTGGTTTTTTTGTAGTGAGGCTGTAGATTCTAGAGAAATACTCCCAATAATCAAATTCAGTGGTACTTGATGGTGGCTTCTGTGAGGAAGACACTATTTGATTGAAACCACTACCAACCTCATCTACTCCTCTGTAGTTGGTTCCAATCTGCTTCTCTTCTGGAACGGTCTCTCTCTTGAATCTCCTAGATTCAACAGGGGGAACCACAATGTCATGTATACCAGAGAGAACTTCATCAGCTGTCACCATGCCATCAGGTTTGTTGTCTTGCCTTGTCTCCCTTGTATCTGTGTCCACCTTTTCATTTTCTTGCTTAAGGTTAGCCATGTCCTGTTCCTTGGTGTCACTGGTTTCTGTGGGTACTTCTTGGTCCTGTGTGGATTCAGGTGTGTCCTTCAAGAGACGGTCATTTTCCTTTATGTCCATATCTTTATCACTCTTGTCCTCATTTATCTGTGTATTTTTAGGATCTGTCTCCTCTGGCATGCTGGAATGAGCTTCTTCATCTTTCCCATCTGTCGCTTTGGGTTCTGTCTCTACGTGTGTGTCTTTTGCATCTTGACTCTCCTCATGCTTCTCTGCCTCTGCCTCTGCCTCTGCCTCTGCCTCTGCCTCTGCCTCTGCCTCTGCCTCTGCCTCTGCCTCTGCCTCTGCCTCTGCCTCTGCCTCTGCCTCTGCCTCTGCCTCTGCCTCTGGGAGTTCTTGAGGGTTGGTCTCTTCATGTATTTCAGGTATTTCTTCTGGAATATCACCCTTTTCAATGCCAGCACCTTCCTCTTCTACCTCCATGTTACCTTCCTCATTGGTGTTTTCTTGTTTGATATCTTCTTTCTTTGTGTTTTCTTGTTTCTGTCCATCCATGTGTTCCTTCATTGTTTCACTTTCCTCTTCCTCTTTGATGCTTCCTGAATCTTTATCTGGTTCTGATCCCTTTGCCACATTTTCATTTGAGCCCTTCATGGTTTCACCTTCACCAGTTTCTACCATAGGCTCCTTTTCTTTTTCTGTTTCACTCTCCTTCATTGCTTCTACACTCTCCTGTGGTTTAACAATTTCCTCTTCCATCTGTATTTCTTGCTTGTCTGTCACTTTCTCTGGAGTCACTTCAAACAGTTCCTCATGATGGTCTTGTTTGGCTCCATTTTCATTTGACTGTATGTTTTGTTTTTTGTGCTCTTGTGTGTCTTTCTCTCCTGGCTCCATGGGCAGATCATGTTTTCCCTCATCTTCTGTCACTGCAGAGTTTCCAGTGTCCATTTCCCCCTCTTCCCTATCCAAGTCAGATTCCCCAACTTTTTCTTTCTCATTTTCATGGGCCTGTTGATGTAGCTTGGATTGCTCCTGATCTATCTCCATTCCACCAGTCTGCATTGCTTCAGGTTCTTCCATTTTTGGATCCTCTGGTTCTGCCATTCCTGAAATTTGTTCCTGGGGATCCATTTTGTCCATATCTATGATTTGTTCTTGTTCTGCCATGGGATCATGCCCATGTGGGGAGTTTTCCAGCAGTTCCATTGTGTCCTTGGTAGCATCTTCCTCCATCAGGAATTCTTCTGCATTGGCTACCTCTGATTCACTTTCCTTTTCATCTCCCTGTGTGACTTCTGTCTCTCCAGAATTTCCCAAGTTGTCATCATCTTTTGGCTCTTCTGTCAATGCACCTGAAGGCATTTCACCCTTCATAACAGAATCCATATCTTGTGCAGTCATGATGGTCTCTTGTTCCTCCTTGTTCTCCTTTGTGTCTCCCTCCTCTATCATGGGAGGACCTGATTCTCCTTCCACCTTAAAGCCATTTTCTTGTCCTTGATTTTGTTCTGGTGGCGAACCAGTGTCTTCTGCCTCTATCATGGAGTCACGTTCCCCTTCTTGTTCCTTCATGGTTTCTTGTATTTCCCCAGTCTTAAAAGGGCTTTCCTTTTCTTCTTCCTCCATCATAGAAGCACTTTCTTTCTCTTCTTCCTGTATCAGTTTCACTGGAGAATCACCATGTTCTACCATGGAACTGTGCTGTTCTTCCTGTTCTTCTGCAGTATGTTTAGCATCCTCCTCCTCTTTCATGTTTGAAGCATCTTCTTCCAGCTTCATCTGAGAATCACCTTCATGTTCTGTATCTGGCATCTCTAGCTCAGAAGCAGGTTCTTCCTCTCCCTGTGTTGAAGTCAGTGGAGAATCTATTTCATGTTCTTTCTGCTCTTCAGTAGGAATCCCTTGATGGTCTCCTTCTTTCATGCTAGTATTGTTATCATGCACCTCTTGTTCTGTCTCTGAATCAAATGGATCCTCATCTTTCGTCAAGGAGTCTCCTCCTGTCATGGGATCCTCTTCATGACCTTCGTTCTCACCCTTCAAGGACTCACCTGTGGATTTTTCATCTCCGGTCATCTTTTTTACTTCATCTTCGATTCCATGCCCTTGATCTGTTTGATGCTCTTGATCCTTTGAGGGTGGCGGACCAGGCAGGTCTTCTTCATCCTCTGTGGCCTGGGTCGTAGTTCTTGTTGCCAGATCCAGGATTTTATTGAAGTTCTCCAGAAATTGATTGGTACCTGTTCCATGGTCGCTCCAGTAGGAAATGCTTTTCTTCTCTTCTTTTCCCACGTAGACCTCTGTTGCGGTCCATCCACACTCTCCTGTGGCGAAACAAGGTGGGTGAAGTGTACATCCGAAGTAGATGGATGTCTGCATCATACCTTTTCTCGCATACTTCATTAAAAGCTGAAATTCGCTTGAAAGTTGCACATATGGTGCGCTCCTTTTTTGCCAACGTAGCAAATTGGATCACCAACCACACCATTTGCTGCTCGAGTCCATCTCTTGTTTTCTCATGCTGACAGTAATTTGACAAAAGTTCTACTACCCAGTGAATGTTGCGTAATTGTCCCTCCGGAGATATATTGAAGTTATAGGTTTGAAATATCATAAGAAGAGGTTCATTGGAGAATCCTTGAGAATATCTTTGTTCTCGGTGCAGAGTTGGCCACTCGTCCCCATCAGATTTTCTCGACTGGACTAAGCAAATGTACAGAACGTTTCAGAAGTGGGAAACCATAGGAAAGACACCGAGAAGACTCACTCTCCTCTCATATGCTCAAAAGAGTTCTCTTCAGTCGTTTTCAGTGCTTAATTTAACCCTTTTCTGTTACGTTTTGACGCCAACAAAGGCAAGAAAAATTAGAATAATTCGTATAAGCATAAAATCCCGATCGTTTTTTACTTCTGGGACGCTCTGTACATTCTGGCCCGACACTTACCTCAGGTAACGCTTTGGTTTTCATGGTGATTTAACTGCGAGAGAACGACTTTAAGAGTAATTGGTGATGCTTGCAGTCTTGAGAGAGGTCAATGATGGTGAAATAACTGCGAAAGGAACCTCTGCCTTGAACCATATCCCAGAAGCAGCAATATGAACGAGTGACTGGAGTGGGCGATGAGGTTCCCAATGTTCAAGAGGAAGTAGATATGTCGGTCTCCAGAAATCAGGAAAAAAGCTATCAGGTAAGGATGTTCTGAACCTCGCGAGGCAGTGAATCGAAATGAACGAGAATTTCTCAATCCTAAGTCTTAATAAGTATATGACGGGAAGGCGCACGAGTCACTACTGTTTAGAATGAGGGACGTAAGGTTTTTTCCTCAAAACCGAATTCGATCAAATTGGTTTCGTGAAAATTTCAACAAAATCGTTCTCTAAGAATCCGATCGAGACATTTCTCTCTGCGTCGCGTGGAAAGAGCAAATGTAAAATTCCTGGCTGCTTCCTCCCTGCACGATTGAAGCCCAATCCAGGTGAGAAGGGAAGCCCAACATCACAGACTTTGACACAGTTCGACTGAGCAGGCCATCATTGACATTGCTCTTTTCACATCGCGTGGGAAAAGGGCACCCTTGAGAAATATATTTACTCAATCAAATTTGGTTCTGAGGTCTAAACCGGACAAACACCTTTTGTTCATGGCCACTGCTGCTGCTTTTGTCTGTCCTGGTACCCACGAAGCTCCTAGTTTGCGAAAATTGTTTGCTCTTCAAAGAAAAAATATCGTTGCCTTAGAGCACCCACACCTGCACCATTTTTGGAGTACAAAGGGAAGAGTAGATTTCTTTCCTCGTGTCCCAAGATCAAGAGAGAAGTGCTCCTCTTGCCGAAAAAATGATAACTTCATCAATTGATTGAAAACTAAAATTATAATTTTTTTTTGGAGCTCATGAAGAAGTCATGCTCGAGGTCGAGGAATGCAGCTTTGTTGGTAGAACACCAGTGTTCACCGAGTGGAACAATAGCGAATCCGGCTAGCTGTAACTCCACGCTCTGTCGCATCCCACATCGTGAACGTAACAGCTGACAGTCCCTCATTCGGCGAAAGCGAAGGAAAGGATTACAGCGTCCGTGAAATCCGAGAGTTATCATTGAATTTGCGTAGGCGTCATCTGGACGGGACACCCCGTGTGGATCGACGAGGCGCACCCGGTCGCAAGGCTGCACCTGTGCACCCGATCTCGAGGTGGCTGGCCAAACTTGTGCACCCGATTTCAAGGTGGCTGCACCTGTCACCGTCTTGCACCCATCACCATATGTGGAATCCGTGCGTGCAGCTGTTTTTACGAGCGTCAAATTTAAGGAAAGAAAAAGTACAGCGTGATGGATACGCACGGAATGACAGGACGGAATTCCGTATGACAACCTCCTTTCTTTGCCTTCGCAAACACCGTCATTTCATCGTCTTACGGCTATGACGTTTAAAAAAAGAAAAAATAACAGGAAGGCTGACGGAGAAGAATGTGTGATGAGGATGGAGGTCGTTGGCCTTCAAGACTGGAAAAGGAAGGGTGTAGGCCGACCCAACGGGTCCTCCGCTCTTTTATCACGATAAATACCTGTCCTGTTATATCCTTTACCCCACATCCATCCCGCTAGACGCTTTCCACGGGAATGACGCGACCGCGTCGACCGATGACCGATGACATCACACGGGGAACTCGCCCTCTCATTGGCCCTCGGACGCCGCGCTCCATCGGTTCCTCCGTTCCGATTGGCCGCCGAAATTGCGACTCGGACGGCTGCGTTGTCATTCCGAGGAAAGCAATTCTCTGTTCGTCCGTCGAGAAAAAAAAATTTTGCACACCTCGTGCCGATCGTATCTCGAAGATTCGACCAACCGACGCGGGAAGGACATCCGGTGGTATACAAATATGATATGTATCAATATATAATTTGGATTTCCATCGTCGTTGAATGCAAAATTGTGGAATGCTGAACGTGACCTTCGAGAGCAAAAATGCGCATGAAGAGAATTTCCCGGTCTTAACTTAGCCCTTCTGGAATCTGCATTTGAGCTACTCATGATAATCATGATTTTTGATGAGCGATGCTGATTACAGTACATTTGATTCGTGGGAATTGCACATTTGCATGTCATGCTGAGAGCTGCAAGGGACAAAAAAATAAGCAGAATCACATGAGTCTATCGAAGGCGAACTCTGAGCACGAAGGGCTGGTTATTGACCGTGAAATTCCAAAGCGGCTCCACGGTCATTTTCACTGGTTTTGCTTTCGAAGGTCACAAGCAAAGGACAAACATGCAATCGGGTACTCGTGAAATTTCAAGGACAAACGGGAAAAAAACTGACGCTCGCGTCCATCTCTCGGATCGACGCTCGCGAGCTCGACACCCGTGCGATCGACACCGATCGACCCCCAAAAAACGAAAAAATATTTCTCACCGGCCGCGAAAGGCGGGAAGAAGAGGAGGAAGGAAAGAGCGAAGCGGGAGAACGGCATGGCGAAGGCCCGACACTGTCCCGTCGCGGTCGCGGACTGGGAGAAGAAAGAAAGCGAGAGTTGGGGAGAAACCCCCAAGGGGAAATTCTTCGGTTCATCATCCCCTTCGTCTTCGTCTTCTTCTTCCCCCTCCTCCGCGGCTTCGTTTCGGCGCAAGGTCGAGTCACGCGTAACAAACATCGCTGTTTATTCCGAACCGGGATCGAGAAACTTAACAACAACACGAGGGGAAGAAATGCCGAATTTCCGAATTTTCATAACCTTCGTCGCCCCCAGAGACTGTTGAGGTAACTGAGGGTGTCCCTGGCGTGATACTGAAAGTCGAACATGTTCGACAGGAAATTTTGGACTCGCTCGAGGAAAGTGTTTTGGAAGGGCCAGATGGCGAGGGACGTCCGCTCCATCGGGACCATCGTCATCGTGAGAGTCCTCTCCAGCCAACTATCGGCCTCTTCTCGTAGTTTGTCCTTGTCCTCGTCTTTGTCTCGCTCCCGGGATCGCCTCGGCCCGCCCAGTTCCTCTTTCGCGTTCGTCGTCGTCGTCGTCGTCGTCGTCGCGTTCCCGGTTTTCACGGTTCCGTCTTCGTCCGGCGTCGTCGCGTTTCTGTCCGACCGGCGCAACACTCCGCCTAAGGGGTCACAAGTTTCTCGAGTCAGGGCTCCCATCCGGACTCGGTACGAGAAAGTACCCGCAGCCGAATCGATTACGAATTCCTGCTTTTTTTTTCCTGTCGACGAGATCCGATAACCCTTGGGGTTTCGCGTCGGAAGATGTTTATTCGACTAGGTGTGGCATTTCCTCTAAGCAAAAACAGCGAGTCGGGCGGTGAAAGGCAAGAGCGAAGGCATGCATCGAATCCCCACGGCCATAAGGAAACGCCATCTCGAGCAAATATTGAAGATCCGGCCTCGGAGAAAATGGCGAGTGAGAGGAAGGAAGAGAGAGCAGGGAGAGCAGAGAGAGAAAGGGAAAGCGGCGAGAACGGAAGATCGAAGGAAGACCTTGGCAATGCGAAGGTGAACGGATGGAGGGACGATAGCGGGGGGGGGGGGGGGGGGGGGGGGGGGGGGGGGGG